>LPNX010004328.1:110065-216564 GCA_001517045.1 Pseudotsuga menziesii | reverse complement strand
GTGTGATTCACCTAGTGTGGTGAAATCCGCTATAACAGATGCCCCCTGATGTATGAGATCAGAGGGGTTATACGATGGCCGAAATACATTATAAGTCCATACCAGGAAGGAAGTGATGAAGGTACCCAAAATGGAAGACCAGCCACCCAATCAGCATAATACCATGATACAACTCTGCATATAATCTGCAAATACATCTAGCAGTCCCGGATACATAAGAGTACAATGGCCATGAATAGGCATGATACATGATAGAACATATGTGGTCATCGCCACGTACAATATACATAGATCAGAATCTCCATGATGAATATATACAAAGGACCATGATCTCCATAAGGCTGAAGATATACAATAGATCAAGATCTCCATAGTGGTTGGAAATGTCTGACATAAACTGGAACAAGTCACGAGAGCTGAAATCTCATGAACACTGGCACGATCAAGGAGGTAGCATATAAAAGATGCCACCAATCAGAAGATTAACCTAGAGGGTTATGTTGATTCATAATGGGCAGGCAGTTCCATCGATAGGAAGAGCACTTTAAGATGTTGCTTTAGTATGGGATCAGGTGTGATCGCTTGGTTTAGTAGGAAGCAAAACTGTGTGGCACTGAGTACAGCTGAAGTAGAGTGTGTCGCAGCCTGTTCAGCTTGTTGTGAGGCAGTATGGCTGAGGAAGATAATATATAATTTATTTGATCTCCAGTTGGATGCTACTTGTATACATTGTGACAACCAAAGTTGTGTGAAGTTGTCAGAGAATCCAGTGTTCCATGACAAGTCGAAGCATATCGAGATCAAGAATCACTATATCATGGATATGGTGCAAAGGGAAGCAGTGAAGCTCTAGAATGTTGCGATGGATGATCAAATAGATGATGTGTTGATGAAGCCATTGGCCAAAGTGAAGTTTAAGTACTTCAGGGACAAGCTTGGTGTTCTCCAGATCAATGTCCCTTCCAAGGGGAAGTGACGAGTCTGAAAGCCATTCTGACAAGTAGGTCAGATGTAAGGGCTGAGCCATTCTATCATGGTGAGAGGATTGATTCCTTCCATGTCAAATATGAGTGCTAAGAATTCTGATATGACTGTAGGATTGGTTCCTACATGATCAAATATAAGGGCTATTGCCATTCTTGGAATGGAGCTACCTGGTGAGGTACCAGGAATCCTCAGTATGGGACTGAGAACCATTCTGATATGATAGAGGGATGTGTTCCCACTTAATCAGATGTAAGGGATGAGCCATTCTATCATGGTTAAAGGATTAGGTTCCTTCCATGTCAGATGTGAGTGCTGGCCATTCTGACGAGTAGGTCAAATGTAAGGGAAACTGCCATTCTCTGGTAGAATGGAGGCACCTGGTTAGTTACCAGGTAGCTCAGTCTGGGACTAGGGGCCATTCTGATATGATGGTAGGATTGGTTCCTACAATATCATATGTGAGGGCATGCCTTTCTGATGAGTAGGTCAGATGTAAGTGTTGTGCCTTTCTGACGAGTAGGTCAAATGTAAGTGCTAAGACGTTTCATAGATGATAGTAGTTGTGTCCTATCATGCTGGTGAATGTGATTGTTGGGCCTTTCTAATGTGATTGTAGGATTGGTTCCTACATGATTAGATGTGAGTGTTGGGCATGCCTTTCTAATGAGTAGGTCAGATGTAAGTGTTGGTCGGGCCATTCTGACGAGTAGGTTAGATATAAGCACTAAAGAATACCTACATGGTGGCTAGGCCTACAACTAGCATGAAAAAGGGTTGGCTCTGTAGAACTTCCTGTGACAAGAAGAATCATGAGATAGCACATATGATGATGACCCAGTGATGATCCATATCAAGCTATGATTCAGATCCAATTATGATGTCTCTGAGATGATCCAGATCGAGTGATGATCTAGATCCAACAGTGATGATCCAGATCGAGTGATGATCCAGATCCAATGATGATCAAGATCGAGTGATGATCCAGATCTAGAGATGAAGATGACTTGAAGATGAAGATGACTTGAAGACAAATATGACTTGAAGATGCAGATGATGAGAAGATCCAGAGAAGAAGACCAGTGATGAAAATTGTGTCGAGAGAATACCTTCCTAGTTAATAGGGAGTGTTGATGTAATTGTAACTTCGGAATGTATTCACTTGTATTTCTTATGTATTGTAACTCGATGTTTATTCCGGGATATATTTGTAATATCATTGAGTCATGTCATGCCCCAATGTTCCGATCGGGAGGATCTATAATGTAAACAAGTCATGTCAAATTATTGTGGGTAACCTTCCTATTGTCTAAGGGTTAAAGTCCCTATAGTTCCAGGGCACTAGGGTTATTAGACTCTCCTAGAGAGGTCGTTCCTAGTAGGATTTTAGTCATGTCAAAAATTAGTATAAATAGAGAGTTGGCCTCTCTATTTAACACACACTCATCCACACTTAGTTGTAGCACATAGCTGAGGAAGAGAAAGACACTGGGGCAAGGAAGAAAGAGGTTACTGTTGTTGGGAGATCATCTCACTATTTTGGGGTTTTACTTTTGGTGTTGATTTTATCTCNTGGTTTCCCCGAGGAAAAACATTGTGTTCATTGTCTCTTGTGTTTGATTGTTGTACTTGTTGTTCTCTCAGTTAAAGATCCTAACATAATGCTAGCTTAATTGATTAAAAACTAACAAAATCTAATTTAACTTCTACAAATATATGCAAACTAAGAAATGTCTAGTTACAGGTGATGGTAAACATGGTTATTTATTCCATAAATTAACGACTTTTAACTTATCAAACAAAGAACCGGAATACAAGGAAAATAACCTAACTTATAAACAAGTAGAAAACTTAATAAAGGAAGCAAGTAGAAAACTTAATAAATATAATTTTATTAGAAGCAAGTAGAAAACTTAATAAAAATAACTTTAAATCCTATTCTACAAGTCTCTTCAGTAACCACACAGTGAAATGAATAGGTCTTGCTACTATAACCAATCTACAAAGTGCTAGTGTACTTTCCTAACATTGACATATCTAGTCCTAACCTTTATAAAATAAATAAATCAAACCAAACCAATAATATGATTACAAAACAACACAACAATATTGAAGAAAGAAATCAGAAACCACAATAAACCAAATCACAAGACATAACTCAAAACATAAGGTGAAAGGAGAGAAAAATAGGAATAAGACTCTAATCAATACTTTAAACAATATAAAATAAGGCTACATAATAATAAATATAACTATTATCTAACTACCCCAGTCAAAACATAATAAAAAAGATGAAGAAATAGGCTTAAAACAGATTAAAAACACTAAAGGCTGAATGAAAGGCTGCATAACAGACT
The DNA here is from genome assembly GCA_001517045.1 of Pseudotsuga menziesii. Lineage (NCBI taxonomy): Eukaryota > Viridiplantae > Streptophyta > Pinopsida > Pinales > Pinaceae > Pseudotsuga > Pseudotsuga menziesii. Next base: position 213,223 of record LPNX010004328.1, on the reverse strand, counting down.
AGAAGGTACGTCTGAACGGAAGACTAAACATGATGTTTGAATGACAGTCTATATACATAAAATACTAATATTTAAAGAAATAATTAATCTAAATGATTTCGAGATCAGCTGATTCATGCATATGATAATAAAGTGCAAAGGAACACGAATTAAACCTACTTAATAATTAAATTCAATAGTGAAGTAACTTAAACTAATTCATTTTTATAAAGAAATCATTATCTATTGCATTTTTCAACAAATTGAAATATAACTAAATGAATTTATAACAAAGCAGAAGTAAATAAAACTAAAACTACTGTGAAAAAATAACTTATCCTAATATATGAAAAGAAATTGCTTCCTATCATAAAACAAACTGAAATATGATTGAACTAAATCTAAAACTTAGATATAAACTGACAGAATCAAACCTAACTATAACAAAACTAAACCTACAGAATTAAACTAACTAAGTCTTATATAATTTCAACAATGAAACTAAACATAAGACTGGAAGGAAACCTCGAAAACAAACTGAAAGCAAAGGTATGTGCACAACCGGTTAATTATCTATGGAAATGAAACTACTTTAACAACAAAGCATCATAATGTAATCAATTCTACTGGAAACAAGTAATTGCAGAAAAACAAATTGCATAACAAATTATAAATGAAATTAAACTGCTGAAAAGAAAGAGATACAGGAAAATAAACATAAGAATGAAACCTCTCATTGATGAGGGGCCCTCCCAAAAATCATAGTGATGAATCACTAAATGCTTTACACGAACAGGCTCATAAACACAGCAAGAATGTAACTAGTATTAAGTTTTAAAAAAGTATTACAGAGTTATTCAAATCGACTAATTACATGTAAAAGAGACTAACTAAGCACTCGCATAGAGGCTGATATGTATAATGTTTATAGAGGTGAGTAGGTCGACCCCTCTCTAAATTTTGTCAACCTTTTATGATAACTAACTGATCAAGAGCCAGCACACTGCGCTTCTTCCTCCTTTATCGCGCGTTAGTTCTCCCTAGTGCGTGATATGGCATGAGGATCCTTCTTGTGTGGATTGACGTTACGGTGTCGAGCAGAGGAGGAGGCTAGCGAGTCTTCTAGAATGAAGATCACACTATCACCCATATGCGTGGACAATAGGCAGTTTCCATGCTTTGACACCCGAGAATCTTCCATCAATAGTGTGCGGTTAGCTCAACGGACTGAACGATGAGTTGGACAGTGAGCTGGATATTCTCTACGCATATCTAGGGTGGATGTGTTATCTGTTCATTGGCTCATTTGAAGACTATAGTCTCCAATCAAATTAAGCATAAAACATATAGCAAATATCATCACATTAACTAATTAAACCGTGAAATAACAAGAATGAACCAAAACTTGCATAAACTTGAAATATAGTCATACCTGGGGATGAATAGCGAGCTGCATGACAGAAAGCATGCCAAAAGGGTGACAAAACATATGTCAATCATGTAAATTATCATCCAAAAATGATAACAAAACTGGGATCAACACACGCCATCAAAATGAAAAAGATGAAGGAAATGGTTCTCAAACTTGATCTTGTTGGAACATTTCATCGGGTGAATTGGACATTTTTAAGGCTTGTTCTTATTCAAATTGATGTACCAGTGGATGGGGTGAACTGGATCATGGGATGTGTTAGGTCCTCAAATTTTTTGGTCCTTGTAAATGGAACCCTAAAAAAATTATTCTCTGCTTCTTGAGGCATACGTCAAGGATTCCCCCCATCTCCTCTCTTCTTCTTACTGATTATAGAAGGTCTCAGTATTGTTATTAATGATGCAAAGAGGAAAGGAAAGATCAAAGGGATTAGAGTATCGTCAATCCTTTATTTAACACATCAGCTCTTGTTGATGATGTGATTATGTTTGGGTTGGGGACGTTGGGGGAATGGTAGGATTATAAGGACGTTCTTGATCTCTTCTTCTCAGCTTCAGGAATGAGCATTAGTATGGAAAAGTATCCCTTTTTGTACAGTGAGATTGATGTGGAAATAAGGGATTTCATTGCTTCCATGCTTCCCTTCAAAATGGAATCCTTAGTAGAAGGATCCAAGTATCTTAGATATCGTCTTAGGCCACTAGGCTATTTCACAAATGATTGGATGTGGATCATAATTGTTTTTGAAAAAATAACTAGCATTTGGGCTTATGTATCGCTAACCCTTGGAGGATGGTTGATTCTTCTCAGATTTGTGCTCTCGGGGTTACCTGTCTACTGGTTTTATTTATCTAGGATTCCCATATCCATTCTGAACTGCCTTAGACGCTGCATCTTTACGTTTCTTTGGGGTATCTTGGGTTTCCAACATAAGATTCACCTGGCTGATTGGCTCACTTTATCTAAACCCCATGACTATGATGGATGGAACATCAAAAATTTGGATTGATTATGTACTTTTCTCGGAATGAAAATTTTATGGATGGTATTGGATGGTAATAGAACTTGGAATCATATCATATGCCATAAATATCTTAAAAAACGTTTTGTTGAAGACTTGTTGCATTAACAACACTTCTCAGCTTAAGGATCCTCATACTTCTGGAATGGTTTTATTAGGCACTGTCCTGGATCACCAGGGAATTGGGATGGAAGGTTGGCGATGGGAAAAAATAAGGCTGGGAATAAACCCTATTGCAGGTCAGAACTCTTCATATGCACTCTCTGAGTATATTAGGTATTATATATGTGATTCTGGCATTACAACTCTCAATCAGGCCTGTAATTATGGAGAAGGATCAAATTTGCAGCCTTATTGGTTAACTACGGAGGATTTGGAATTGGGAAGTAGTTGGAAGGCTCAATAGACATAATTTATAAAAGTCCTGACTCATGCGGGTATCAAACTAAAAGTAGTTGAATACTATTTAATATGTATGCATAATTAAATTAATGGAGTGGTCTCTGCTAGTCTAGCTTATGATCTTATTGTTTTGTCTATAATTCCATTGTCACCTATTAAATATCATACTCAAATATGGTGATGTAATGTGTCATTAAAAGAGATATTCTTTACTTGACTGTGTGTTGAGAACCGTATAAATACTTGAGACAAATTAACTAAAAAAGGATGGGCTGTTCCTAATAGGTTATTCTTCTGCAATAAAAATGAGGAATCAATGAGTTATCTCTTCGTTTGGTGTCCATTTTCTCAGGCCATTATTGATATATTGTATGGGAATTTTAAGGTGTCTCTTGTTTGGAATGGTCCAAATCTCTTGGATAACATAGAGATGTGGTTTAAAAAGGATAGGGAATGCCTCTATAATCCCTTATTTTTTATTTGGAACCTTTGTATCTCTCGCAACTTATGCTTATTTGAAGATAAACCTCCAGCCTTGGTTCCTATTTTATATAAAATTTTGGAACATGTGATATCTTTTACAACACTTTGTAAAAAAAGAAAAAAATACATGAATGTTGGTAATGCTCTGGAAATAACATTCCCTTCTGGTTTTTTTGACAGGCTTGCAGCAAAAAATATTGGAGGAGCAAGAATCTTTCTTATGACCAGTCAGTCCCACTTTTTCTACATCAAATTAGGATGTGGGAACAACACCAACACTAGAGAAGAATTACTGGATCTTTGGGAATTATTACATTTTGAAAAATAAATTGGCACTCCCACTCTCCATGTTTATGGTGACTCTTTTGTAATCATCAACTGAACAAATGATATGGCAGCTTTGTCTGCTCTCGATCTGGATTGTTGGTGTGACAACATCATTGATTTGAAGTCCTTCTTTATCTCTCTAGTATTTCATCATGTATTTAGAGAACACAATAAGAGGGAAGACAATTTATCCAAGGAGGCACTCCCCATGGATTCAAGCCTCCTTTCCTTCATTGAATATTATGAAGAAGTAGTTATTGGGGAAGGTAAGCTTCAACTATTCTATATCCAAGATAGTTTTTTACATACCCAAAACCTTTTGGTTATTGTTTCTTTTGAGTGTGATATGGTTGAGTTTTTAGAGAATCATCTTGGATGATTGAGGATGACACGGATCTCCTCTTATGGAAATACTTTTAGTCACCTCCCCCGAGTACCTCCTTCGATAATCTAGTTGGGTTCTTTCTATATTCTCTTCAGACATAATTGGATTGTCTTATTTGAGAAAGTTGGTGATGTTATCAATGATTAATGATCGGTTTCCTTTGGATACTATAATTTTTTTTCTTTTGGATCTGTCATATGGATCAGATCATAATAGATATATTGATATCATAGTTTTGCAATAGTTACCTTTGATTATATTTTTGAATATCAAGGAACAACTATTTTTCTTTTGGAAAAAAAAAGAGGGAAACCAATATCTCATTTTATTAGCTTCTCTAAAACCATTACATTCAACTCCACGGCATTCACCCCGTCCCATTTTATAATAAACAATATCGAATACTCATACACTAATATAGCCAAACCAATACCAATAACAATGACTATAATCCTCAACTGACAACAACCACCCCCATTTCACAACTCGCATGGAGATTTATACATTCATGAGTGATTAGTTATGACCACATCAACATGGTTACAATGCAAATACCCTTGTGCAAACACATTAATATTGGTTCTTTGTCTTGTGCCATATCTACTTGTGTGATTTCCTTCATGTTGGTTGCTTGTTTCTTCTGCAACTAGGTCTTCTCAAAAAATGAAGCAGCCAACACACATCTCTACCCTAAAATTTTCTATAAAATATTGGAGGTGTGTTGGATAAGGAAAGTGGATTTGATACCACTTGTGGTGTTCTTTAGACCTGAATCTTAAAACAACATAGGATATACAGATGTTAAGATGAAATATACCTTAATTTATAGAACATTGGCAAGAAACATTAGATAGTTCAAAGATAAATATTGCAGGACATAAGCTTCGTATTATGAGAATAATTTTGGGAAGCAATTTTCACATGACTATTGACATAGGGTGAATTTTCACTCTATCAGAGCTCCATTACAATAATTTTCGATACAACCCTTCATAGCCTTAAGAGCTCTTTAAATAGGACCCCGAGATGCAAAACCCTAACTTCTTGACATGGTCAAATAATTAATAAGAACCAACTTCCTAGTGGATCTTAATTAATAGAGAGACCATTTTTACATTGATTGTTGACTACTAACTACTTGGCCTCATTCCAAAGAGATGGTCATATACAATGCATGTCTAACTCTTAACATAAGACCCGTTAGGGTAGAACCTTAATAGAGTCTCCACCTCTGGAAAACTCACCATCAACATGCTTACCCTATAGCTTGTCAAGTTTATAAAAGAAAAGTGAGGGTTCTATATTGAAAGTAGTTGGTCCTTGGTCAGGTCAACTATTTGTGTCGGGGACTTGATTGCTAGCATTATGTCATTCATTCTCTCTTACATCCTTGACATGTTACAATTTTGATTCATGGGACGGCATGGACCCATTGAAGGGTTACCATGGAAGTAAACTAACAAGATAATTCATGAATTATGTTGTTGAGATAGGACGTTAGCAAGGGTGAGTTCTAGCATGGACCCGAGGTGTTCATGTAAAGGGTTTACCAAGAACTACATCAATGCAATCAACATCACAAGAGGAGACTTTTGATGTAGATCTCCCACAATGGTTTGGTCTGACTAAGTTCTCATTCTTTTTATAATATTTATGGATTATTTAGTCTTATTCAAGTATAATTCTATTGGCAAATTTTTCAAATTATGAATATTTCAAGTTATATAGGAACTCTTCTACCTATGTTATAAAGTCTAAGGTTTTTGGGGTCCTAAGAGAAAATGAGTTCCAATCACTACAACTCTATGATATCTCTAAAGGTTTACAACAATAGTATTTGGTCAATCTTTCATGGCGCTAAGGAGGATATATAGTACCTTTATCCATACTAATCGATTCCAAGAGATAAGATTTATATTATGAGAAAAAAATATAAGGATAAATATTGCAGGAGATAATCTATATATTATGAGAATAATTTCAGAAGGAAATGTTCACAAGCCTATTAAGGTAGGGATACCTTTTTCTTGAGTAGATATATGTCACAATTTCTCAACAATACCCTTCATATATTTATATCTCCTTAAATAGGCTTCCTAGATTCAAAACCCTGACAACTTGACATGGTTAAAAAATTAATAAGTACCAATGTCCTAGTGGGTCATAATTAATAGAGAAACCATTTTTACATGTATTATTCACTACTAACTACTTGGCCTTATTTCAAATAGATGGTCATACACAATGCATGTATAAATCCTAACATAAGGTGGGTTAGGGTAGTGTTATCATCCAAAATGGCACTTCTCCGTCCGAGTGCTGACATTCATTATGTTAGTACACAAAAGGACAATTAGGATTGAAGTTGACAAAACACTATAGATGTGCATGACCTTTGATGCATTATCTTCAAACCAGCCTTATATATTTTTATTCTGAGTTTTGCGTTGCATACATGACTATTTGCATTGCAACTCACGTTTCATACATGACTATGTGCATTGCAACCCGCATGTACCTTGCATACGCGAGTTCCCTTTGAGAATCCCGCATGTCATACACACCTTTCCTATATCAATACTCACGTATACCTTAATTTGACATTAAAAAATATAATTTGAGATTAGATGAGCTTAGTTGGGCCCTAATCCATAACTATCCCAATTGTCTCAACCATCCTAAGCTTAGAAACCTCTCTATTTTCCAAAGTATAAATAGAGGCCTTAGGATGGGGCTAATCAATCAATTCTGAAAGAGAAAAGTTATGCTGGTGGTATACCTTCAGAGTCTTGGAGCAGCAGAACTTAGAATCCTCGGTTGCAGAGGAGTCCTTGTGTCAGAAGTTGGGTTGTATTCTTACCTATTCATTGTTTGTTAATAAATATAAATCTTCTTCCAATCTTGTATTGTGCTTAGCTCATGTATATTGGTTTAATGAATATGTTCAATTATGTTATTAATATGCTTTTCATCTAACCTATGATATATATATGTATGAGATATTGCTTGAAGAATTGGCTCTTTGCAAGTGAAGAGAAGCATCCCTAGAAGCTTTGGATAAGATTGGAGCGAGAGAAGACCAATCTTGGATCAACCGTCATAAAATGGGTAATCCAAGATATCTTCCTATTCTCATTCCATTTTCTATAAAAGTTGATTGTCTGCAAGTTTAATAGTAAGTTGATAACACCATACCCTATGTTACAAAGGTGTAATGTCCTGTACAATAGGTAGAACCTTAATAGTGTCTTTACCTATGGAACATTCACCATCGTGATATCATCATTCTTACCCTATAGCTTGTCAAGTTTATAAAAACAAAGTGAGAGTTCCATGTTGAAAGTAGTTGTTCCTTAGTTTCATCTACTATATATGTGAGGGACTGGACTGCTAGAATTATGTCACTCAGTTTCTCTTCAATCCTTGACATGGTTTACAGTGTGAGTCAAGGGACAACATGGGTCCACTGAAGGGTTACCACATAACTAAACTAACAAGATGAGTAATGAGAGGATGTTATCGAGATATGACATCAACAAGGGTCAATTCTAGCATGGGCTCAATGGGTCCATAAAAGGTTACCCATGATCCATATCAATGCAATCATTGCCATAAGAGGGGTCTTTGATATAGATATCCCACAATAGTTTGGTCTGACTAAGTGCTCATTTTGTTTACAATATTTATAGATTATTTAGCCATATTTGAGTATAATTGTATTGACACAGTTTTGAAATTGTTAATATTTCAAGTTATATAGGAATTTTTCTAACTTTGCTACAAAGGCTAATACTTGTTGGTGTACTAAGAGAAAAGAAGTGCCAAGCCCTACAAATATATGATATATATGAGGGTTTAGAAAATAGTTCTTGGTCGATCTTTCATGAATTTGAGGAGGATATATCGTACCCTTAGCCATACTACTCTACTCCCTTGTACATAAGTGATCTCTCCAAGCACTATACTCAATGTACTATAGCAATAAGATAATCAACATGTCTATTAAATATGTTTCAAGCATGTGAGGGATTATGAAATACCAAATGGTACATGGAATATTGATTTTATATATAAAGATTATTTAATGCAATACTACTGACAATGAAACAATAGAGATATACAATTGCATCCAGATAGGTGACCCCACTTGTATTCTTTGTGTGTATGCTTCCCAATAGTTGTTTTACCCACTGAACCATAGATAATTGTATTTAAAGACACTGTAACACATCTCTAGCCTTTAAAAAATCTACAAATTGATCGCATGGTGACACATTAAAGTCTTTGATACCACTTGTGGCACTTACCATGATATATGAAATAAAACACTCAAAACAATATTGACAAAAGTGTTACTACAAATAGAAAATAAAATAGAACCAATGAATTGATCCAATAACAGAAGGAAACCCTTATTTGGTATTGCAAATAAGAAGCAATGTTCACTTCCCTCTTTTTTTTCAAAACTAAAATAGCTATACTTTATAATTAAGCATATGTCAATCTATTCAAATAGACAACATTCCCAATATGGTCCTGAAAAGCAAACATCATATGGTCGCTTCATAGTCGAAGGAAAGGGACTCTAAATATAGTTCATAATAAAAAACATAAGGATAACAATAGACTAGAGATCCCACTGAATTAGCTATGAAATGTTGTTTAGGATAACAAAAAATAGTCCAAAGTCTTAAGATATAAATTTCTACCATAAAGAAGTGTGTTATCTATTCTACTCGAAAATGAAAACAACTACCCATTCTAATAGAAGCCTGGAAATAAAGAGATATGGATCAAATAAGATATTGGATATCAAATCTCCATCATCTTTAACCTGACATAAAAAAAAAAAACATATCTCATCTCACAAGCATCAGTAAGAATTCCCCATAAGACTATCAAAAAGAAAGTGTTGACTATAATATGGATTGAAACCAAACTATACACCAACTCTATGATAGTAGAGATGGATTATCTAGTCTCGGATGCATTGGAAAACCAACCATAATTAGTAGATCATATTTTGTCCTTGGTATGTTACCCTATGATTCTGGAAACACTTCAAATGTCTGATACCTTCTGGCAGACCAAGGTCTTCCTTCAATAATTCATCAACTTCAGAGTTGAATTCTCTATAAATATGATCAAAACTAATTTTTGAAAAATTGCACCTGAGCATTTTAATTATGTTTAACCAATTGTTTATCATAAGTACATGTATGGTATGTTTCTCATTTATCCAATCTATACCCACTCTTGAGTCCCCTTACACCCTCAATTCCCTCAATCCCAATTCCTTAGCAGAATGGGGAACTGTCCATAGGGCTATATCCTTTGATATAGTATTTGTACCCAGGCCACAATCTAATGATATATAATAGATATCTAAGTATTTAGCTAAATGTGGTCACGTCTTAAGAGACGGTTAGTATGGTTTTGGTTCATGGGGATGAGGAGCTCCATGAGCATGTCATATATTATTTGAGATGAAACCTTATTGATGCAGAACTTCGCTATTCCCATGTGGAGAAGCTATCCTTAGCCACCGTTCATGCAGTTCAACATTTGAGACATTACATTCTCCTTCGCCAAAATTTGGTCATAGCTCATATCAATCCATTTGAGTTCGTCCTCGCTAGAAGGATGATTGGGGGGAAATATAATAAATGGATTGTGATTTTGTAAGAGTTTGATCTCGAATTTGTTTCGATGAAATCGAATAAATCGTTAATATTTACGGAGCTCATATCATATTTTCCAAACTTGGAGGAGGAGGAGGTTTATGAGGATTCTTTTGTCGATGAGCATATATTCCTCATCTCAACTGTGGACCCTTGGTATGGGTATGAGAGGTGAAGATTACTTCATGTAGCTAAGAACTACCTTATAGTGGATAACACTTTGTACCGCCGTGGGGTGGATTCCATTTTATGTTGTTGTTTAACCCATGATGAGGCTGAGGTTGTTCTTAATGATTGCCATGGAGGGGCGTGTGGTGGTCATTTATCCGGGCTTTCTATAGACCAAAAAATCTTGAGAGCGTGCTATTTTTGGCCGTCTATCTTCAAATATTGTGTTAATGCGGTCAAGAAGTTCCAACCTTACCAAGTATTTTCACATAATATGTGCTCACGTCCAGCCCCGTTGCATCTTATTGTCATCGCCGGTCCCTTCACCAAGTGGGGGCTTGATTTTATGGATTGCAACCTAGCTTTGGCTAGGGGGAGTCATCATATTATTGTGGTTGTTGATTACTTCATGAAATGGGCAGAGGATATGCTCACATTAAAATCCGATGGTGAGACAACCATGCATTTCATTTTCAACCGGATTATCACCTGGTTCGGCATTCCAAAAGATCTTGTCACTGACCATGGGAGGCACTTTCAGACCAAAATGATGGAAGAGTTGGCTTCCAAGTTAGGATATAATCCAGAGCACTTCTCTTCTTATTACCCTCAAGCAACTGGACAGGTTGAAGTAGTGAACAAGTCACTTAAGTATATTCTCCAACGAACCATCACACAAAGCAAGAATAATTAGCATATCATGTTGTATCCTGCTTTGTGGACCTATAGAACCATGGTTAAGACTGCCACCAATTTCTCTCCTTATCAGCCTGTGCATGGGGTGGAGTCATTTTTGTCATTTGAATGCGAAATCCCTTCTATAAAGCTAGCTGTGGAGCTTTTACCAGACACTTCCACATTGGAAGAGCATTTGGTCCACTTAGAGCAGCTTGATGAGCAGTGTCGAGATTCCTTAGTGTCTCTAAAGGTTAACAAGCATCATGTTAAGGTCCAATATGATAATTTTGTCTGTCAAGGAATTTTAGTGAAGGTGACTTGGTCCTTTTGTGGGATCAAGCTAAAGAAGCCTTGGGGGAAAGAAAATTTAATCCCATGTGGCATGGTCCTTACATGGTTAAATGAGTCTTAGAGAAAGGCACCTATGAGATGGTTGATTATGAAGGGACAGCCTTGGCAGAGCCTAGAAATGGGCTCTATCTAAAAAAATACTATGCATGATCTTCAACCAGGGATGATTTTTGTATATTATTGTACAGTTTTGCATTGCATAGTTAGGTTTTCTTATGGTGATTGGGTTTGTTGATTAGCTTTCATTTCTTACGGCAGATTTCGACGGAGTGTTCCATTTACATAGGATTCCCTGATGGTGCTAGCCACCACACTCAATACTTAGTTTCGGCTACTTGGGTGATCTATACTCCTACGGGTCAAGTATTGACTTTAGGAGGCATATGTTTATGGCCTTACTCAAACAATGTTGTTGAATATAGTGTTGTCATTGAGTTATTGCATGATGCCATTTCAGATGGTGTTCATTCTCTTGAGGTACGTCTTGATTCGTAGTTAGTGGTTTCACAGCTTAATGGCTTGTATCGCATTAGGGATCTGAAATTAGTACGGAGATTATTACGTGTTAGATTGCTAGAACAACAATTTGAGAGTATAACATACATTCATGTTCCAAGAATTTTTAATCAAGTTGCTGACTCATATGCTAACTATGTATTAGATTGGAATTTGTTTCACAAACCATAAGCATATCACAAACACATTTTACACACATGTAAATAAAATAAAAATCGATCATCATAAAAGTTTTTTCATTAAGTTCAAAAATTGATGTCATAATACATAAGTGTGATATACAAAATTGGGGCTTCCAAGCCACCAAAACAGACTACACAGTCATACAAAATATATACACCCATACCTCTAAGCCTGAGGTGGAGGAGGGTGCTGATCATGATAGCACACTATGGCTCTAGCTAGCCAGTGAAATAGTCGAACCCAAGCTCATGGTACTCCCGCCACCTGGCGCTACATGGCCTTAGGAAAGTCCTCAACTTGTGCCATGGGTACTCTAAGTGTCAAATGAACAAAGTTCATGTGGATGATTTGGAGTGTTTGCTCCGCATCCACACCCATAATATCATCACCTCTTTCCCTCTATCGATGACGAGGAAAGCCATCTAGTCGTCGTGGTCCTACATTTCCGTATACATGACAGATTGTCACTATGTGTCGTCACACCAAAAACATGCCTTTTGAGTTCATATATCCAAAAACACAACAAGATTAAATAATTTAAAAATTTAAAAAGTGGGTTTGGTATTCTTTACCTATGTCTTCATAAGCTTCTCCTAGTGGTAGGGGCATATCTGGGTCTCCGCGGAAGTATATCCCTGCATACGGGTAGTCGTCTATGGCGACGATCTGTCTCCACCACCATGGAAATAACTCTGCTGGGTAGGGGTTAGCCACCTTGCCACCTCCCATTCTACGCATGACATTCACCCACCGTCACTGGGCTGGATCTCGGACTCCATGCGGAGCAATGTCTACTCTAGGGCTTAGCCCTAGCACCTGCTCAAACAAAAATGTGCTCAATATACTTCCAAAACTAAGGTTTCACACTCTACCCATATTGTAGTCACTGATATGTTGTTTCATGTTTCTCAGTAGCATAGTAATCCAGTCATATACTGTAGTTTGTAAGCACTCTACCGCATAGAACATCATTGGTTGTGAGGCCTGGTGGAGTGAATCCAAACCTGCAATCCTTCCTAGTGCCAAAAAATGGCTTTCGGCCCCAGAATATGAACAGCATTTGTCAAGTTGACTCCCAACCTTCTTCGTATCCAGAAAGCAGTACACATCTATGTACTCATCTATGGTCAGCCCACCTCCTAGCCCATGAGATCGGAGGTTCATCACCTCCCCTCGTTAGGACAAACTTGTGACAAAATATATGTCCTCAACTTCAATGCTGAGCGACATCCCATCTATATGAAATGTTTCAGAATCTGGATCCCAATAGTCTACCAGTAGCTGGAGTAGTCTTGGTTTAGTCCTCATGCTTCCAAGACACCAAAATTTGTACAAACCACATGCCCATAATGCTTGTTGAGCCATCATATTAGCTTGAACAGCTTCCTCAACATCACCATGTTCTCTCTCTCTCCATTCTAGCACCATCCTGCACAAAAACCAAAATTTTTTATCATGATTTACCCATTAAAACCTTGTTCACAGCCCTGTCCGCGACTGTTTGCAAAACAACCGCGTATGTACGCGGGTTTCGGTGCTTTTTCCACGTATGGCGAGCCTTATACACGAAAAAGGCCCGATTTCTGTATGGGATGAAACGCCTAAGTTAGGATGACTCAAAGAATTAAATTGACCATGAAAATTTAAAAATTTTACATCAAAATGAAAGAGAGGGGCATGAGTTTCTACCTGGATCAAACATGGAGGAATTCCGCTAGATGATGCTCTCGGAATTCACTTCGAAAGTTCTGCGCTTAAATGCACTATGTTGGCTAAAAAATGCAAATGGTATGAAAAATTTTAAATTTTCACTATTTATAGAAATTTTTTGAAATTTTTACCCACTTTCTATAGTTTTTTACTGTTTCTGACTGTTTTTGGACCATTTGAACTAATTTGATGATGTAGGAACCCAGTTTGAGTGTGGTTTGAGCATGGCTTTGACCCGTTCAAGCCTATTTCAGGTCTTATGTCTAAACTGGAATTTAGGTTAGGTTTCACATTCGTTTGCAGTTTCCATAACCTTATGACCGTTTCATCTTAACCTTAGGTACGAACCCATTCCATCTTGTCACGAAACCTTCTTCCTACTTTTAGAAGTGATGTGTTGTGAATGGTAGAGCTTTCCCATACATCGGTACCCTAGTTAGATCATGTTTTGCATTCGGTGGCCATGCCAAAAATTTTCCTTTAGGGTGTGGGAGTCCTTTGTATAGTACCACCATGAGTTTGATCAAGAGCTTCATACTCCTTTTGAAATTTATGTTGGCCATTTCCCCAAGACTAGTCCCTTGTATATGTCAAGTTGTAATTACATTATCATGACTTTTTCTTGCCTTATTGAGCCTTACGATGGCTTCCTTGACTTTGATTATCAGCCATATAGCCCGAGCTTGTCTCATTTCTAGCCAAGCAGAGCCTTTTTATATATCTTTTGCATCTTGATTCCCCATTTTATACCAAGAGGAGACTTCCCCCCGAGTATCATTATCCTGCACATGTTTCCTCGCATTGAGCATAGCTATGTTCCGCTACTTGGAACTAGTTTGTTTGCCCCTTGACACTCACTCCTCCTAGATTTGTAACTATAAAGCACTTTTATTCTTTTTCAAGTTTTCAAAATATCTGAAAAAGTCCAAAAAATTTTAAAAACCAAAAAGCCGGACAGGAAAAGATGTTATCTTTGGTAGCATTCGATTTGTTTCACCTTCTAACAAAGCACTGTATATCACATATGTTGGTTGGGTTAATAGTTTTACTTTAGTAGTTGTACTAGTTTCTCTGAGTTTATCTCCAATGACTGGTTAAGCTTCCAGTACCTATGGAGCCTCTATTGATGCCTCCTATGTCATAGAGATGTCCCAGTTTTGTATATCGAGTCTATGTTGCCTACATTCAGTCACCATTTTCCTTTATGATCTTGTTCAAAGTAAGTTGAAACCTGAGTCAGCCATTCCTTAGTTATCTTGACTTTGCATACAGTCCATTCCCGGTACTATTATTGGTTCGTCCACATCTTGTTCGAGTCCTTCCATATTATACAGCGTTGCTAAGTACCTCGTGTTGGTTGATGAGGGATTCCTTAATTCCCTCCTTCCAGTGGATTCCATCCCATTGACTTCAAATCATTTATTCTAGGATAGGAGTCTAGAGTCATTTGAGTTCCTTGAGACTTACATTCATCAGTGGTAGGTTCTCTCGCAGTCGATAGTTTTGGGAATACATCAACGTCACCTGAACGATGGATTCTTTCAAGTGTTCGACCTCAACACATCTATTCACACTTGTTAGATTTCACTCTAGTACCTTAATTCCCATTTCCATTATTGGTGGGTGATCTTGCGTCTGTTAACGGTATACATAAATGACCGGTAATCAGATTATGAACTACTATGTTTGACCTCGACACCTCTATTCACATAGTAGGACATGTACTCGTAGCGGTTTGTGTAGAAGAATTTTGAGGTTGGTGGAATTCCACATATGCTACCTCCTTAACTGTGCCAGTGTTCATGATATTTCAACTCTTGTGACTTGATTCCAATGTATGTCAGATATCTTCAGCCATTATGGATATCTTGATCCATTGTATATCTTCAGCTTCTATGGAGATATTGATCCTTTCTATACCTTCATCATGTAGATTCTTATCTATTATATATTTTACGTGGCGATGACCATGCATGTCACATTTTGTATATCATGCATATTCATGGCCATTGTACTCTTATGTATCCATGACTGCTATATGTATTTACAGTCATATGCAGAGATTTATTATTGTACTATATTGATGGATAGCTGGTTCTTC
This sequence comes from Pseudotsuga menziesii, assembly GCA_001517045.1. Lineage (NCBI taxonomy): Eukaryota > Viridiplantae > Streptophyta > Pinopsida > Pinales > Pinaceae > Pseudotsuga > Pseudotsuga menziesii. The sequence goes on along the minus strand of LPNX010004328.1, from coordinate 197,806 downwards.
CACCTGGTTCTTCATCACTCCACTTCTGGGATGGATTTATAAGGTATTTCAATTATCATGTTACCCCTCTGACCTCACAAATTAGGGGACATCTATTACAGCTGATTTTACCACACATGGTTGATCACACATTTATGGCCTTCCCTGTCCCTCTGCAAACTCTTTGGACCCCATGGACCAATATTGTACCTTTGATGTTTCCAAGATCATCCCTAAAAACACCTGTTATTTGTTGTATGCGAATTTTAATCTCTTTCTTGTGAATATACGTGGATATTGACCTTAAACTCACGTACATCGGGATGTGTGCATAAGTCCAAATATTTTTGGATTTTTCCCTGATGTGTATCTAAATCACTTGTCTCTTGGACTTCCATATGCCTCGAGATCACTCGGATTTGACCCTCCATTACCCCTTTGGAGTACTATATACAGAACCCCTTGGATGCATTGAAGAGGAGGAATTGAAGAGCAAGAGAACTATAGTCCATTATTGTCGTAGCTTGCTTATACTTGAGTCTACATCCCTTTGTCCCTTGGAGCACTTTGTGTTCTTCCCAAGCTTGCCTTTTCTTGTGATCTTGCTGTCGAGAGATGGCAGCTTGAGGTGGTGGAGGCCCAGGTGAAGGACTTAGTTTCTCTGGTTCGCAAACGTGCCAACAGAGGTTGTCACTTATGTAATCTCTGATTTTTATTAATAGAAATATCTTTTCCTTTCCAATGATGTTCATTTAAATGAATATTGAATCCATGGATGTGTTTAATTTCTTATACATTATTGATTATATATGCTAGAATAGATCTATAATTTCTTATACATTATTGATTAATTTCTTGTTTGTTGTTGTTAAGAGCAAATTTATAACACAAGCGAGATTGGAAAAATCTCAATGGGGATCTACTTCAACCGTCCAGAATAATTTATGATTCGAGATCCTTTAGTTTTAGATGTTTTATTTCTCTTGCATATTGGGAATGGATTGATTTCTGCGGTTTCTTTGTCTGTTATGGTACACCCTAAGACATAGGAAGTTTCTCTCCATAACACCTATAAAGAGTTTTGAATACAACACCAAATGTTGGGTGAGCCTTTTTCCTAATAATGATGATTTCTAATCCATTTTTCAATCATAATCTTGCATATATATTTTTCCAATAATCACTTTGTGCCAAAGTTTGTCCATAAAGAGTACTCTCCACATATTTTTAGTTGTTAATGCCAATGAAAATTTATGGATGTTTTTATTCCCCCATTCACCCAAACTCTTTGGTTTGGAAATATTACCCCATCTAACCAAATGATATTTTGATGTCCCACAAGAACCAGAACAAAGAAAGTTGAAGATTCTATGGTTTATTGCATTAAGGATTTATTTTGACACTTTGCACAAGGAAACCCAACACACCGACATATTGGTCAATACAAATTTTAATAAAATCACTCTATCACTCATTTAAATCCATATCATACTCCAATGGCTAATACGAACCTCAAATCTCTTGATTAGCCAAAACCAATCACCAATAGAATAGCAATTTGTCTTCAAGATGTACACCAGGTATTTCGTGCCATCTTTAATGGGATGGAAAGAATAATGAAACAAATTTAGTAATTTTCCAATGTCTTGATCTGTCATGCCATGATGTCGAAATAAATTCATTTTAACACTAATAAGCATGATAGATGCCCTATTGAAAGTTTTTAGTATACCTTTATAATTGATCCATTCATTAATATCACCTAGCACAAAAAGCATCACATCATCGACAAAAAGGAGATGATTGATTATGATAATAGTTTATATACATATACCTTTAATACCTCCCCTCACCTTTGCATGATCAATAAGTCTGATTATTCCTTCATGAATCAATAAAAACTTTAACAGTGATAAGGGACACCCTTTCTCGATTCCCTTAGATCCTCTGAAAGTATTTGTGGGTGAATCATCTATAATAATCGAATATGAAGCAGTTTGAACATATGCCATGATCTAGTTTGTAGAAGCTAGTTCTAAATGTATTTGTAGTAATATCAATCTGAGGAAACCCCAATCCACATGATCATATGCTTTTACCAAGTCTAATTTTAATACCAGGGCTTGTTGCTTCTTATCTTTTATGTTGTGGAGCACCTCCTGCGCAACCCCAACCACATCCAATTTTTTCTATCATCTAGAAAACCAAAATGTTCCTTAGATATGAATTTGGATAATATCGATTTGATCCTTTTTGTGAATATTTTAGATATGATATCGTACACTAAATTACATAATGAGGCTAGTCTAAAATCATTGAAAGTAATAGGTTTCCTTACCTTAGGGATCAAGGTTATGTAGGTAGAGTTCAAACCCTCATAAATGGAACTTGAAGTTCCAGAATCTTCAACAACTTCCAAAATGTTAATCCCCATAGTATCAAAAAATTCAAGCAAAATTTTCACGGACCATCCATATGGTCCTGGACTCTCTGATTTTAAAAAATCCTTCACTATCTGCTCATTTTTTTCAAGTGTAACCTGCTAACTTGCAAGTTCTCCATTTTCAACATTAAAATATCTTGGAAATTTTATAATTATTTCCATTTGGCCCACAATAAAGCACTTTCAGGGATCAATGAATAATCCATGGAAATGGTTGACCGCTTCTGCTTCAGTCTCACTCTAATCCTTAATAATACTGTCATTCTCTTTGGTAATCTCCCATTTTGAGTTATGAACCCTCCTTTCATTAGCGTATTAATGAAAAAAATCGGTAGTTTGATCCTCATGAGCCACCCAAATAACTCTACATTTTAATCTCCATCTCTCTTCTTCCATAAAATGTGTATACATTATGTCCTCCTCAATCACTACAATTCTTTACATTGCATCATTAGGGTAATTACCACTTTTAAATTTCAACTGAAAGTTCGCTTTCTCATCTTCCATAGAAACGCGTTCTTATTGCATATCATACTTTAGTTTCTTTTCCCACTTAATAACAAAGTTTTTTAAATAGTGCAATTTTAGAACCAACCTTTTCATAGTTGATCCATGATTCATGACTTGAAAATTTACCCATTCATTCCTAACCATATCATTGAAATCCTTCTCCTTTAGTCAATAATGATTAAATTTGAACAGATAAAATCTTTTAGACCCTGCAGGTTGCAACTCCAAAACCATAGGATAATGGTCAGAAAAAATTGTCATGCTCGACCCGGGTATGATATCTGCTGAAAGAATCTATCATGGATTATGAAATAAAAATATATCAAGTCTCTTCATAATTGAATATTTCCCTTTCCTATTATTTCTCCATGTTTTACGTTAAGGATCTTGTCCAATATCAACCATGCCTTCATCTTGAAAAAAATTGTAGAAAAAATCCCCCATAGGGTCCAATCTAGCTCTTTCTCCCGAAACTTTAGTAGATCCCATAGTTATATTAATATACCTACCAATAATAAGGTATGACAGGACAAATGTTCCATCATCCTTGACACAATTCCAAAATATCTCTCGATCAACATCTGGACCATAACAATCTAGAAGATTGAGTTCCATCTTAATCTCTATGAAATGTCCCATCAAAAGTATTTTGCATTCATAGAGAAAGGGGTGAATATGCTAGATCTCGGGTTCCATTCTGATAGCATACCCCCAGAGAGTCTAGAAGAATCAATAGTCACCATCTCCCATCACTTCAAAAATGAAGTAAAAAATATTCTAGCACTATCCCCCGAGACCATCATCTCTTGAACAAAGACAATATCTGGTTTATTCCTGGAAAGAAACCTCTTTAGGGACAGTTTTTTGGAGCATCCCCCAACCCCACATATATTGATGGTTGTAATAATATTTTGTTATCCCTTGCAAGGGATTTGTTTGTTATAAGGGCTCTGACATTGATAGAAATGGATTTAATGACAGTTGTAAGCAGGTTATTCTCAGGATCTGAATGTGATTTCCATTTCTTGGAACTTCTGGTTTTCAAGGGGGAAACTCCATATAAAAACCACCTCTAATATCCTAGTCTTTATTTTTCTTAGAAGTTTCAATTTTCACCCTATCTATGGTATCCCCTCCAATGAAATACCCTTATGGTAATATTTTCATGTCCTCTTTTTGCATATTACCCACATATGTAGGTATGGGATTACGTTTGACAATATCACAACAAGAAGGAGACTTACCATCGTCTACTCTCCCCTTACATACACCCAAATCCTGCACCCTTGAACCCACCTCACCCACCATACCACTATTTGTCGCCTCATCAATCTTACTCCCAACAGAATTATTTCCATCCAAAACCATTTCCCACTAGTATTCTTGAACACAAAACATGATAGCTTAGATGTCTGATTTTTGACATGTTGTTGTCGGTAATTTGACAATCCTCTCTCTTTTCAAAATCAGTTAAATTTAGGCGGTTTTCGACAATGAAAACACTCATGAAAAATCCGACTCAGTTTGCTTTGTAGATGTCAAAAATCCGATCACACATTTTTTGCATAGATGTCGAAAATCCGACTACGTTTTCTTTGTAGCCATCGAAAATACGACCACAAATTCGAAAATTCACCTAGTTTGCTTTGTAGACATCAGAAATCCGATCGCAAATTCCAGTGCATAAATGTCGAAAATTTGACTATGTTTTATTCGTGGACGTCAGAAATTCGAACGCAAATTTTAGTGCATAGGTGTCAGAAATCCGACTAAGTTTCCTTTATAGAGGTCGAATATCCGACACATCCCCTTTGTCGGTAGTGAAGAAACGTTGTCGAATTTAATGTAAATCTAACCACAAATTTCACTTCATTCATGTCGGATATCCGATGAAGTTTCCTCCACTTTTTTATCCGTAGTATAACCACTTTGTTGGATTTAATGGAAATCCGACCACAAATTTAACTTCATAGAGGTTAGAAATATGATGGAACTATGTAAATTTATAAAAACCAAATATCCCTTTATATTTGGATTCACCAAAGAAACCTGGTGACCAAGGTTTTAAGATCTTGTAGAATCTTTATATTAAGATTCCATTATTACAGGCCTTACCTGATGTAACCATCTATGCCAAGACCGTTAGGGATCTGTACATGAAAAAATGGCTGCGGCTGTATCATAAACCAATTTCAAAGAATGCATTCAGTTTGCATGCTACAGCTGATCCAGAATATCAACATATGCAGGAGCAGGAATCTTTCCCTGTCCCTGAGAATTCTTAAAAAGAACTACTACAATTCCACATAGAAAATTGTACATAAATAAAAAAAATTTAAGCTTTGATGGGTTTTTTTTAAGAATTGTGTACAGGACTATGGACGAAGTTTTACCCGAATAAGAACAGTCGCAATAGGGGCCAATCGATTACAGGAATTCTAGTTGATCCTCCTATTTTTGGATAGCTCCTTTATTTTTATTTTTTTTAATGATGTTGCAGCACTAGAGACTTCACTAAACTCTACCAACTTTTCCTATTTCGTACCTGCAACTACACTAAAATTATGCCAACTTTTCCTATTTCTTAGCAGCAACTCCACTAAAATTCTTCCAATTTTTCCTATTTTGCAGCTACAACTCCACTAAATTCTACATACTTTTCCTATTTTCGTAGCTGCAACTCCACTAAAATTATGCCAACTTTTCCTATTTTGTGGTTGCAAATTCGCCAGATATTTCCAATTCGTGGCTGTGACTCCACCAAATCTTTCTAATTTGTGGATGCGATTCCGCTAATTCTTCAGCCACAAGATTTTTACATGTCTTCCAGTTTCTATCAGCCTACTCCAATATCCACAAGGAACATTAGATGCTCGTTTGATCGTCATGTAATTTTGTGCCAGCATGGATGTACTTTATCTGCTCGGTTGACGATGGCCAACTCATGAAAACATGTGCATATTTATATCCTTGTGAATGATGTGACCATGAAATAATGCCACCATGGAAGCATTACATTGAAAGGTACGGGTTCTATTCATAACCATAATTAGGCATGATTTGGCAAAACAACAATAATATTTATACCTTTTCGTTAGTCCTTGTCGGTAGACCTTGATTAGTTCTCCGCTATGGAAAAAATTCAAAAATTTATTGCATGTATTCGTGATATGACCATCATTCTACCAAAATCGTATGAGATTTGGCTAATCGACTTTAACCCATAACCATACCAATTTCAAAAAATAATCGTGCCACTTTCTGAAAATAACCATGCCAACTTTCCAAAAATACCCAATTGAGCTTCGGCTATCCATTGCATGTTACTTCATGTTGTAAATACAACATCAAAGTGTGGTAATTCTTCCATTTTCTAACAGAAAGGAAGAAATATGGGTATTTTAGTGAGACACGAACCAGAAAACATAGTGTCTCTATGCAAAAATGGGGAAGTCTTTACCATATTTCAGGAAGTTGGGTGGACAGAGTACTTCCAAATATTAAACGGCTTCCATGTGGATACGGCACTGCAATTTTCTTTAAACTTGATCGATAATCACTCAACAGTTAGAGGATTACAGATAGACATTACAGAATCAATTGTGGTGGAAGTGAAAGGATTACCATAGATTGGGACAAGATGGTTTGGTCATAAGCCACTCAATTCGACCGCAGTACACGAATTTCTTGTAGAAGGAAAAAATGTTCATCCAAGAGGAAGGGGAACATCACTGGAGTCACTTCCAAGACCCTGGGATCAATTTGATGTCTTTCTAAATAAATACATAACTTGTGAAGGTAGGTACCAAATTGTTTATATCTATGACTTTATCCTACTATCCCATTTACACCATGGTAGATTACTCAATATTCCATTTTCTCCTAAGAACCCTACAAATCAGGGATCACTATGTAAAATAATCTAAGGATCTCCTATCATCCCTAAAAAATCTTGGATTAATAAAATTGTTATTTTTGAGGGCCCTTGCACATCATAATTTAACATGGGAACAATTTGTTTCTAGGCCAATGGTAGACTGAGAACTTGTATTGGAAATAGACGGTATTGGGGAAGAGAGTGATGAGCGAAGCTCCTTAGGTTCAGTTGGGGGGAGGGATGGAATGTCAGTAGACAAATTGGACAATGCTCAAGAGGAAGGTGTGAGATAAGCTACAGCAGCAAGAGTTGAAACTGAAGCAGCTGTAGAAGCTGTGATATTAGAAGATGTAACTACGAAAGCTGCAATGGAAGAGGCAAAACACTATACAGAGGCAATAGAAGGAGGGGAGGTAGAAGTACTGAATTTTGAATCCTCCCCTGAAATTAGGGGAACAATAATTCATGAGGAGGAATTTCTTTTTGAAACTGGGAAATTTAGTTAATTTTCCATCCCTGCTTTTGAAAATGTGGAAATTTCAGTATCACGTGAAAGAAGGAAAATACCAAGTGTTAAGGGCCATACATCTAGCCCTGTAAAGAGGACAAGGGCTAGGGATTCTACTACGGAACAAGCAGTACATGTAATAGGGGGGAATGTCAAAATTCCTATTCTAAAACCCCGAGCATCCATTATTACACAAGAACCTGCTGTAAGTGAACCTCAAATTGAAAATTTACTTTTTGAGAATGAACTGTTAAAGGAAGAAGTAAGAATGCTATGAGATGAAGTACAGAGGTTGAAAGAAGCTTGCAAAAAAAAGATGGTGCAAAGCTTGAACACCTTGGTTGAAGCTGCGGACCAGTTGTAGAATACACCTTTTATTTTGAAGGATGGTGAACATGATGAACTACTATGCCCTGAATATGGACATCTATTCAAACTTGCAGGGTATAGAGTTACAATGGTGGATCTAACGGCGTGGAAATTAGCACAAGCAAGGTATGGGAGAGAATAAATACCTCTAGAAGAATTGATGGAAGAAAGGAAGCCAAGGTTGAGCATAACCCCTAATCAGGAATTACAAGAACAAGAGGAAATACAGTCCCAACAATCAATGGACACTTAACTGCTTCCATATCAGTCTCAGCAATTCGGGGACATTGAATTGATGCAGGATCAGTCTCAACAGTTAGGGGATACATAAATCATTCAATAGAATTTTTCATAGCCTAAAAGCATTGAAATAATTGTGGAATGGGAGATTGTTACACAAGAACCAGCACTCCAAGGATATGACATTGAAGCATTAGCTCAAATAATGTGTACTTTGAGTGAATCATAGAAATTGGATGCTCTTACACAAGAACTAAGATTATAAAATTTGTTTATTGAAGCTACAATTCAAACTGAAGTCGTTGGGGCTAAAACACAGAAAATGGATGTTTCTACATAAGAACCAGCATTCCAAAAATTGGTTGTTGAATCAGTAACACAAACAAAAGCACTCAGAGCAAGGGTTGAATTAGAAATTTTGTTGGACAAAGGAAAAGGAAAGGATAAAAGAGGAAAGAATGAGAAAGAATTGGAAAAGAAGCTCTATCTATTTCAACTTGAGCTCAGTAAATGGAAATATTGTACCATCCTAGTGGAGAAAGGAATGATCTCCTTGTCTGAACATAAGAGTATTATCCAAGATCTTAAGGATAAATGGGCTAAAGAACTATACCAATGGGATGATTTGCAGAAGGAGCTACAGGAACTGAGAAATATTAAGTTCCTAAAAGAAGAAAAAGAACAACTGGGTAAGGACATTACATCATGATTCAATAATTTTTGAGTTGCATAGCTCCATCCCCATCTTATCCAATGTTCTTATATGAATAGATGGTCCTATTTAAAATCATATCACTAAGAGAAGGGAGACCCTATCAGGTATTTTCAACCCCTAAATTTTTGGACACCTTCATTAAGAGTTATTTTTTCGGATCAAAATTTGCTATGTGAATTATTTTTTCATGAAAGAGCATTCCCTATCGACGTCTACTCCAATCCAGTTCTTTATTTGGGAGATATTCAACTAAGATAATTTACTACATTTTTTACCAATCATATGAATTGGTAGAGAACCAATTAAACCCTACTGAAGAATGAGGATACTTCCACCCTTTGGGTTCGAAGTCAGCCCCAATATCCTACATCATTAAGAATTGGGCATATGATACAATTACAATATTCTTTGAAGGCTAGTCAGATGGAATCCTTCCAACAAGAAGTTGTATCTTGCTATGTCAAGTTGATCTCTCAGTAAGATCTTTTTGCAATAGAAGGAATCCAAGGTGGATGAGATGCTTCTTCTGTTTTTTTGAGAGAAAGAGATCCATACTGTGTTTAAAACTTCAAATATGACCTGTCCCAATTTCCCACCTATGTTGCATGTACTAAAACTTGTGGACCTAGTTGGCTGGGACTGAGATTTAAGTTTCCTATTTTATGGTGTCCAACAAAAAAATACTAGAGTATGTACGGTCTGACTAAGAAGGTAGAGAAACAATGTAGGAATGATTTAATTGCATGCAATGGGTTTAGGAATCCAGAAGAGCAATCTAAATTTTCTTTCAATCTTACCCATCTCCACTGAAAGAGTTTTGAATCAGAATTAGATTCATATTAGTTAGGTCCCTAAATAGCCCTTTTTTCCTATACCTATAAATTCATTTTCCTGTGTTTCACCTTACTTTTCCATACCCTAGGAATATATCTTTCTAGGTTAAGAATGGATCTTGATAGGTATAATCTAATATTAATTTATTCTAATAATGCCTAATATTCACTATGACTATGAACTTTATCTTTTGATTTGTGCTAACTTATGTCGGTTCAATAAAGATAGTTTGAATCCTTGAAGGATTACAGGTGTAGCAGCCCATTAAGCCTGAAGAACAAAGGAATGTTTGGTGCCAGTTGTTACTTCCTGGAGCTGGTTCCATGCATTGATGTAGCAGCATGAGTATCATTCCACCCGGTCAGTCAAGACTAGATATTATCGAGACAGTCATGGCATCTCCCCTTCTAATAAGTTTATTATGTTTGATCCATTCATCACTCGGAGTAACAACACAAGCCTGAATGCAAACAAATTCATTCAATTATATTTATGGTTGTAACCGTTTCTATTGTAACATGGAAGCCTGAAGATCATATATCTTCATGGCTTCCCAATATTAGTGGATCTGGATTATGTCACCTGTGTATAAGTATGGAGAAGCAATCTGAATCATGGGTTCTTTCATTGGTTATTATCATTTGATTGTAATAAGTTGTAATAGAGATTACTATAACTATGCTTTTACTTTCCTAATACAAGGAGAAACAATTTTGCATATTTTGTGGTCTAATGTGTGTTAGTTAGCGGCATCTCTGTTAGGAGGCCAGTGCCCAACTTCTCACAGAGATTGCCGAGTTAAGTAGATGCTTTAGCTTTACTTATGTTAATATTGTGTGGAATTATAGTAGGATTATTCATAGCACATTGTAATAGTAGTTAATGATTGCGATTTCCTTTGGCTTGATGCAACAAGGTGGTGAGATAGTGGACTGTGTCAAGTAGTCTAGTTTTCTCTTTATGAAATTTTGTTAGATAACTGTTACGGTCAACCTCGGCTCTAATTATTATAGTTAATTGTATTTCTTAGGATTTTTTGAATTAGATGCTTATGGTTTGGGTCACTGTAGTCTGATATCTTTAGGGTTTGATTTCTTGAAAAAGTAATTCTAGTTCATTTATTCTTAGATCAGTTAATATTGGATTGTTTTTCGTAGGAAGGTAAAAGTCTCTTGAATTCTTAGATGGATCATTTAGATTATATTTAGCAATGAATTGATATTGGTTGAGCAGTCAGGTAGGATAATTTATTTATATTCATTTGATCAAATGCTTGAGTGTTTATGCATAGATTGTGCATAGTTACCTTTGAAATAAAATACTTCCTTTGGTTGATAATTTATGTTACAGTAGTTTTATTTGTTTAATTAATTAGACAATTAAACTTCCCAGCAACAACATATAGGGCTATTCTTTTATGGTCTAATAAGACCCTCAAATCACTCTTTTCTTTTCCTTGAAAAAAATTCATATTATATTTCAAGGAGAAATGTAATACATTCTTCAAAAAGACTCAAAACATATCCATTCGAGGCCCACCTATTATTTCAACTGTCATACACTATTTGTAACAGTGTTAAAAAATATCACCATTTCATGTTCCATGTGTAGTACTATCATCTCAAAATCCAAAAATACAATACATAAATATCAACAATAGACTTGTCCATTAGTAAACAAAACTGAGGAAACAACATAAAGGATTAAGGACTTTGTAAGGAGAAATACTTGGTTGAAACCACAACCCTTGTCCTGTATTCATCTTCAATAACCTATTGAAGTGTACCTGTTAAGCCTACTTTTGAAAGAGTTCCCTCCTGAACATTTAATTATATATATATATGTATATATATTCTCAAAATAAATCATTTCAAAAGAAGTTCATAGGACTCTCAAATGTGTGGCCAGGTTATGTATCCCAACCCTCTGAATCTATTGTCATAAGGACCATAGACATTGACAAACTTAAGTGTCTTATCTAGCTCAAAGCTTGTAGATACCAACAAAAATATTTAGAGTTTCATTTAAAGTTGGGAAGAGAATATTCTTCTTCTATGGATAATATGTTGACCAAAGGTAATGTTATGAATATTGTGGCATACAACTCAATCATCAACACCTTTTGCAAAGCATGTTAATTAGAAAGAGTCATCTAGACATAAGTGTTTACTACAATGACACATTTTTCATGAAATTGATATTCACTCACCTTTTTCATAAGAGTTTCATCACTCATTTCTTTGGCGTAACGAAGTTTTTTCTCCTGGCATCTTCAACAAGCATAAGACAAAATTTCACTTCAAACTCACTAAGACACTAAAAAGAGGTAAAGTGGTCATGTATGGAATACAAATAAAATTAACAGAAGCAAAATAGGTATGAGAATTAGGAATATGTTGTCGATACTTATAATTTCTTTCTACAACTTACTTTGATTTGTGGAGCTTAACACCGTCTACTTTTGCTTTACCTTTCAAAACATCTTTCAACATACTACAAAATTATTTTTTTTGCAATAATTTCATGTTAGGGCCCATCAAATAATGATTTTCATGTTTGTGAAAATAACAAAATAAAGATAAAAAAAATACAGTTTGAGTAGTTTGACTCAATGAATAAAAACAACATTAATAATGAACATTTTATGTTTGATGAACATTTTTAATTTAACAATGTAAATTACAATAACATTCAAGTAAAATAATTGGTAATAAGAGATCACCTGAGGAAACATGGAGAACCACAAAAAACGTATATAAGACCATCGATCACATCAAAACAAAAATTTTGATTCTGAAGTATCAAAATGTTTCCCAAGGCTATCTATAACAAGCTCCAATGGATGAGTGAAATAGAAATACTAAAATTCAAACACTACAATTATAGAAATAACTGTGGGAAATGTGTAATTCCTTACCATTCATTGAACTCCTTTATGTTTTGAGAATAATCTAATATTCTCTATTGAACAGGGACAACCATGTGAAGGTAGAATCCCTTATGGCCCTTCCCCCCTCACATCACTCTCGATTCCCCAAACACAATGCATCTATTTGAAAAAAAAAACATTTAGTGTAAATCCATTCATTCAATAGCCGAAAAAACCATTCATTCATTAAAGAGCCAAAAAAACATGCATGACATTGTTTTATAAAAAATAAATACTTAAAATTTCTTCATTCACTTCTTTTTTAGTTTTGTTCTCCTTACAAAATGAACAAGAAGCACATCTACTATAATTTTTCGTTTGGTTCCTGGTGCTTAATCAACTTGCTCTAATCTCTCCCTAGTAGACTGCTTGCCACGTGGATCTTGCGGAAAGGTGCTCGGAATTGTTGCATTAATGTGAAAATGTTGCATTAATTTATTTTTGTTTTATAATTACAAGTATTTCATTTAAAAAAACATTACAAAGTTGTTTTTTTACCTGGTGTGGTTACATGACGTTCTTCATTTTCCTTTCTAGGCTCAACCTGTATAGTGTGACCATCAACATGATCTGCAATTGAAATATGGAGAATTACAATTAATGTTTGTTATACCTAAATCTTGTCACCGTCATGTGATGAGACCCTTAACTTCCATGTTTTCCCTTAATCCCAACACTTGGAGTGGAAACTTGCTCTGTTTGTCAATTCTACTTGAAAAAACCTAGCACCGTGCTTACCCTGTGGCTAATGAGCGGTACCTTGCTCAGCACCGCCTGTATCCTATTATAGAGAAGCGGTTCCACTGCCTATGGTCTTTGGTTTTAAAGCGGTTCTCATCTAAATCGCTCGGTCATAAGGCAACAAAAGCGGTACCCTATGTAAAATGGGAAAAAGAGAAGTTTCAGTGAGACTTCTAGAACTTGAGCCTCGTGTCCTCCCTTATCCCTATCATTATGGTTTAGTTTGAGCTTGAGATCCCCCATGGTAGGATCTTGGAGCCACCTCACCCACCATTCTCTCAACTATTCCTATCCATTGAGCCTTATAAATACAAGCTCATATCCAAAGTTGAGGGGGAGAACTATAGAGGTATTGTTATGCTGTTGGATTGAATACCTAGTCCAAATCATTGGAGAGCACAGAGATCAAGGTTGGAGCTTATGGGGATGAAATGTTTGTCTCGTGTAGGGTCTTATCGACACTAAGGAAATGATTATAAGCTTCTCCATACATTCTTAATGCAAAGCTAATTTCCGTCCCACATTACTGTTGTTTTGATTTCAAATGTATACATTACTAGATTATTTAGTCACGAACATGGATAAGTAGATGATTTTTCGGTAGCTTTGATGTGCTTGTATGTCTAATAATTTTGCAGGTACATAGGTTCATAATCGAAGCAGTATTCTAGGTATCTACATCATTCATAGAAGGTCTTCATCCTTTGTCGTTCACTCTTTTGTTCTGGATCTGAACCATTCAGACCAGAGGAACAGCTTCTATCCGCAGAAGGTGCAATATTCCTGATAACAAATTTGGTGACTCCACTGGGGAGCAGTGCAAATATTAGTTGATCTGATCTTCCTCAGTCCTTGACCTCTTATCCCAATCCAGGCTCCATCTCCAACTCTTTTCAATCAAATCTGCCATCTAACTTAGTGAATTTTGGTTTGAAACTTTCATATCTGTTCAAATCTGAACTATTTTGACTTTATATGTTCTTTTTTACTGTCAATTCATTAATTTTTTCCTTGATCTGATCAATTTCTAACTTGATTTTTCGTTCTCCTTGTGTTTTGGATCTATTCAGGGAACCGCACATGTGTTGTTGGCAGCAAGTGGTGCCACCGCCTGAACTCTGTTAGCCATAAGCAGTGACACCGCCTGAGTCCCATTATCCAAAAGCGGTGCTAGTCCAAAACCGCTCTGTCAAGACCCCTCCACCACGATTCCAGGTAGGCCTTGTTCCAAAACTAGTTTTTTATCATTTTTTGCAAAAAATTGAGTTTGTTTGGTTTCAGCCCTGCACTGTCAGACTTGTGTGTTAGAATATGAATGCTCATGGTTGGAAATTCTGTGGTAAAAAATTGTTTGATGAAGAATTCAAAAGCTAGATTAGGCTTGTTGATTATTCATTTGCTTCCATGCTTGTTGGTTGTGATTGTGAAAGGAATTTTTAGAAATCTTAGGTTTCAGTTAGTTCTCTTTTCATTTATTTTATAAATACTGAAAGAAAAACCATTTGATTAGCATCTTGATTTCATTTTTTCCATAGAGGACTTCTTTTTGCTTTTTAAAAAAAAGAAATTTTTTGATTGAGATTAGGTCAGTATCATTATTGAGCATAAGGCATTGGATCTTTGATTAGCCTCACAAGCTTTCAAGTTCTCTATGTTCTTTTGTCTCTCTTGCATTAGTACTATCTCACCAAAAGAAAAAATAGTGTAGTTTTAAGTTAGATCTATCTATGTTTCAAGAAAAATCTAAAAAATAGAGTGCATATGCATGTAGAGTGCTTGTGGTTTTTCTTTTAGGAAAAGAGACTCTTACCCTTTTGATTGCTTTCAAAAAGAAAAATGAGTTTGGAATGTGTTGCTTGTATTTGATTTTGATTTGTTCAAAATAGTTGTTTGGGAATTTTTGGTTTTTAAAACGAAAATAAAATACTCTCTTTCCGTCCCATAGTTAGGCATACCATGAATGGTAAAGTGAAATATTTGCATCTACATTCTGCATGGTTTTACTTTTTTCTATCAAAATTCCATGCATTCACCTAACCGTCCACTTTAAAATTAATGGTAGTTATATGTTATAATTTACATATAAATTTGAGTGATAGGCTAGAGATGTGTTCGAGCGTCGTTAAGCGTAGGAGCTATCGATACTCGTCTGCATTACATCCCGGGACTCGCACGGTTCTTCCACGTACCATCGGTATATCGAACGGACTTTCACGTACCCTTGAGGTATATAGAATGGTACTTCACATACTTGATTGTATATAGGAAGGTCCCTTGTGAACGGTTATTCATTAGACAACACTACTACCGATTTGAGCTCCCATGTACCTTGCGTATATCAGGAGACCCCACTAGAATACCTCATCTATCTGAGAAAAGCTCTTTGGTCGTCTTGCTTGGAGCCATACACCGAAAATAGAATTCGGGGTGATTACTACGCACGTACCCTTGAGGTATATCACGAGTGGCACCTTCTTGACAATCTTGGTGAGAGACCTGACTATCTGAACTCCTCCTGTCATTTAAGTTTGCTTGTTTGGCCTATAGCTTGAGTAGGGAAATTTTTGGTGTGTTTTCTATTTTTGAGACCCTAGGTTAGATAGGAACTATACAAACTGGCTGAGCTAAGACAGTCCAGAAGAGTACGGGGCTTGACACCTTATTTTATTCCTGTTTCAAGAGAAAATCCTATGGAAGCTATCGACCAAGGAGCTACATGCTACCAACTCCCAAGCAGGAGAAAATGTGGTTGCAGAAAGTAGAGGTCCATATCCTTCACAGTCGCCTCCCTTAGTCCAACAACCTTCTTGGGGTAATACTTCGTTCCATTCTCCCATAGAAGGTCATGTTGATGATACTACCCATCCAAATTATGGTCCCAATGATCCATTTTGGGATATCTCTATAGGATAAGCCATTGCCTCATTTGGAACCCATTTAAACTTTTCTAAAGAAGTTTCACCAAATGAAAAAGAAAATAGACAATACCAAGAAGCTATTCTCTGTGCACAAGAAATTGAGAATAAAATAGATAACATATTGGGCACACCACCACTGCATTCCGTAGTTGTTCCTGTGGGATATCGTTCACTTGTCAATTCTATGAGACCCATTGAACCGATTCTAGATCGCACTGTGACTCCACATAATCTAGGTCAAACTACCAACCCCACCACCTCCCATATTATGTTTGTTCCCAATCCTCTTAGGTCTTCCACACCTGGGGCTCAACATTCAATTCATGTTTCATCAATACCTTCTAATGCCGGGGGGGAAACCCCTAGCACAACCTACGTTATCTGTCACCGAAATTGTACCTAGTCGTGGACAGACCTCTAGTATAGAGAAATATATAGTTTATGTCCCTCCTACCCACACAAATGTGGTGAACCCCCCATCCAGTTCAGGTCAACCCTTGGGGGCACAACCTGTAACCAATAAAACCTCTTGGGGGTATGGTTACATAGCAAATCAAGTACTTGTAGGAAACATTAATTATCAACCCAACCCTACTGGTATGCCTTATGCTAAAATTCCATATCCTAGTAATACTTTCATGCCATGGGGGCAACCTAACTGGTCCTACATAGCAGCTATGG
The DNA here is from genome assembly GCA_001517045.1 of Pseudotsuga menziesii. Classification (NCBI taxonomy): domain Eukaryota; kingdom Viridiplantae; phylum Streptophyta; class Pinopsida; order Pinales; family Pinaceae; genus Pseudotsuga; species Pseudotsuga menziesii. The sequence goes on along the minus strand of LPNX010004328.1, from coordinate 181,062 downwards.
AGGGGATACCTATAGATACTGTGGGGGGTGCCAGAGGACCACCTTATGGAGGTCCTCCCCCTGGGGGTACTAACGGTCCTGGAGGGCCTAGTGGATTTCCTACTTATGGTCCTAGTGGTCCTGGGGGTCCTGGTGACTTCCCTCCTAATGGTCCCGGAGGGTCTAGTGGCCCTCCTCCTAGTGGTTCTAGAGGCTCCGAATATTTACCTCCCAAGGGTCCCGGAGGCTCCATAGATTTACCACCCAAGGGTCCCGAAGGGTCTGGTGGTCCAGGTGATCCTAGTGGTCCCAATGGTTCTATTAGTCCTAGAGGCCCTAGTGGTCCTCCTCCCGGAGGCGCCGATGGTCCTAACAGTATTGATACTAGAAATCAACCCCCTATGGGCACATCTTTCAGTAGTTCTTCATCACAACAACCTGTCTATCAGTATACTTACGGTCCTACTGGTACTTATATGCCATACCAATATTACCAGTATGTGCAACCTAATTGTTAGTTACCTTTGCTAGCAACCTTGGACTTGCCTTATTTGTCCAAGTTGATTAATGATCCCATTCAACATAACCCCTCGTAGCCTCCCATTCCGGGAAAGTTACCATCGGACATTCCAAAATTCTATGGGAAGCAGGGAGATGATCTGAAAAACCATGTCATGACATTCCATTTGTGTTGTTCTTCAAACTCCCTTATGGATGATTCAGTTCGTTTAAGACTCTTTCAACGAACTTTGACCGATACATCTGCGAAATGGTACATTGAACTTCCGCAACATTCGTTTATGGATTTTGGCTCATTCACAATTTTATTTTTTACGCACTTTCAGCTTCCTATCTATTATGAAACGGGAACTGATCTCTTAACTTCTCTATGATAAAACACCTCCACCCACATATTCAATCATATCCATGAGTGGAGAAGGTGGAGAAGACTTATTAAGGCTCCTATCCTGGATCAATTGTTAGCTGATTGGTTTACTAAATATTTGTTGCCTCCAATTGCCCGAGATGTGGCTATGGGTGGTGTCATTACTAAATATCAAGCCATTAATTGATCCCAATATCTGGACTTGGTATATTCCCAGTCCGAAACTTTCTATGAATTGATCCCTCAAGCTCCTCGCCCAAGCATCGATCCTGCAAAGCCACCAGCAGAAACCCCTGTTGATGGGATTGTTGGTTCAATCCAGTCCCCATCAGCAACAAAACCTGTCAAGCAACCCCATACTTCCACCCCTACTCCTTCAACTCCCAAGGTTTCCATCGAGGTCAATTCCATTCAGAGTATTCAAACACCCAGCAACAATAAAAATAAAGGTAAAGCTAAAAAAAAAATTGAAACCAATAGGAGAATCCAAAACCAACCACCAATGACAACGATAAAGGGAAAAGAAAATCAAAATATCCATGTCTGCTATGCATAGGTGACCATTTCACAAAAGAGTGTCCTCTTTGAGATGAAATCACCTAATTTTTGAAAACTAATCCCGCACCCACAATTCTCATAGATCCTTTTCCCTCTCAACAACAACTGATAGACCACATGTCTAATCAAGGAAACTCTAGTTCTTCAGAGGAAATTTGCATGATGTCCTCGGATACTATTAGTTTTCAAACTCGAATTCAGAGTTATGAAAAACCCACAGATAAGAAAGAAGACAATTCTTCTTCGGGAAAAGCTCCCTCTACTAGTTCTCCCGAATCCTCGTCTATTGTTCCCCTAACCATCGAGAAGCCTAATCTCAACATGGTTTTGCATCGACCAAAGAGTACTCTTCGGAAGGTTGTTTTTAACCCTAATGCCTAAGCTACTCATTTTTATAATGTAGTTGAAGACCTTGCTCAGGAACCATGTGCAATGTCTACCTTGGAAGTACTCCAAAGTTGTCCTACACAACGCAAAAACTTGTTAACTGCGTTAGGAGGTTTAGACCCAAACAATACTAATTTTATTAATTTCAATTTCAAGAACTATAAGTCTATACTACCTCACAAACTCGCTTTCCAAATCATAAAAAAGTAGTTGGAAAGAAGGTCTTTAGAACTGTCTTAGGCGAAGGAGCTTCAACTTCGATTTTGTCCCTGTCTTGTTGGAAATCTATTGGCTCTCCCGAGGTTGTAACATCACCTACGACTCTGACAGCCTTTGATGGACAAGGTTTTCAGCCCCATGGTCTCATACCATCCCTTTCAGTCGAGCTTGGGGGAAAATATATTTCTATTCAAGTAGAAGTAGTATACGCCACGTTAGATTACAACCTCCTTCTAGGAAGAAATTGGTTTTACGCCATGACAGCTGTCGCTTCGATGGTATTTCAATTGTCCAATTTTCGCATCTAGGGAGAATTGTCACCATTTACCAGCTCAATTTCTATACGCCAGCTGTTACTACCTCTATGGCTAATAACATCCCTATGTTAGGCCAGTCCCTTCCTCCTTACCAATCGATTGGGGTAGGCATGTTCAAGGATTCGTCCCTTATGGAGATTTTTCTGTCCACTCCTCCTAACACAGACATAGCGATAGTAAATATGATTTCATCATTTGATTATGATCCAAAGGGAAAACAAATTGTCGAGTCCACCTCATTGAGTCCGCATGAAGAAATGTACTACATAATTCAAATCCATTTCGATGACCACACTGATGAACTTCATCCAGTGGCTTTGAACCCTTACCACCTGCCCTACTTGTTAGAAACCTCCCTTCCTATTCTGGATTATATGTTTGAGACTTTTCCTTCTGATGAGTCCATTATGGAGATCATGAGTACGAATGAGCCTATTTGGGAGGATCATCATCATAGATCCCCATTCCTCCCCAACACCAGTTCAGTAGACCATGACTTTGCATCCCTGTTTTCCACTAATATTGTCAACACACCTCAAAATCCTATATTGTTGCAAGACATAGATTCTGAAGGAAACCTATGCAAAATTACTCAAGCAGATCCAATTGACATATCAGCCAAGCCTGGTACCCTTGAGCATGTTCATGCTGCGCAGAACTGCTCGGCAGAAAAATTTGAAGGATACAGGGCACTTTTCAAAGAATTCTGTGATATTTTTGCCTAGTCTTATGAAGAAATGACGGGGATAGACCCATCCATTATGGTACATGAAATAAAAACCTATCCCAATGCTAAACCTGTCAGGAAAAAACTAAGGAAATTCCATCCACGAAAATCCACAGCTATTAAATATGAAATAGAGAAACTTCTCAAAGTTGGGTTTATTTATCCCGTACCCCTGACAAATTGGGTATCGAACGTCGTCCCTGTTAATAAAAAGCAGGGCGACCTTATATTTTGCATCGATTTCAAAGATTTGAACAAAGCTTGTCCCAAAGACAACTTTCCTACGCCGCATATCGACCAGATTATTGACAATTGTGCCGAAAGTGCCATCTTCTCATTTATTTATGGCTTTTTGGGTTATAATTAGATTGAGATTTTACCCACCGATCAGCACAAGACAACATTCATTTTCCCATGGGGAACCTTTGCATATAGGAAGTTACCATTTGGCTTAAAAAAAATTGGAGCCACTTTCCAGCGTGCCATGTCCTATGTGTTTCACAATATAAAACATATTGTTGAACTGTACCTTGACAACCTCCCTGCTCATTCACAGCGATGAGAGGACCACCTTGGTCATCTTAGAGACATTTTCTTGAGATGTCGTCATTATAATATACGGATCAATCCTCATAAATGTATTTTCTACATTGAGAGAAGATGCCTGTTAGTTTTTGTGGTTTCTAAGGATGGCATCCAGATAGATCCATTGAAAATTGCCACTATTTTAGCTCTACCAGCCCCAACCAACCTTCTAGAACTCTAAAGTTTGAAAGGGAAGGAAAACTTTCTTCATCGTTTCATGTGCAATTTTGCAAAGAAAACACACGGTTACATGCGTCTCCTTAAGAAGGACACTCCATTCTATTGGGATGACCAGGCCCAATGAACCTTTGATAATCTCAAACACGCTCTGACTCATTCACCCATGATACACCCCCCATATTATTCAAAGGATTTTCTCTTATATATTGTTGCCTCCACTACTACCATCTCTATGGTTTTGGTGAAGGAAAATCCCGACGGTCAGGAGCACGTGATATACTATGATAGTAAGAATATTATGGATTCCAAAACCTAATATTCAAGCGTGGAGAAATTAGCATTGGCCACAGTCATTGCTGTTCACAAATTTCATCACTACATTTTGCTCCGCACAACCACCGTATTGGCAGACCAGAACCCTATGTATTACATCCAGACTCGTCAGGTGCTCAGGGACAAGTACTCTTGATGGATAGTCATACTACAAGAGTTTGATATGGAATTTGCCAAAGCCACATCAAAGAAATCCTTGGTCTTTGTCGAGCTCATGTGTGATCTTCCCTATGTTTCAACAGAATCTGAACCCAACGATTCATTTTCGGATGAATTCATGTTCCTGATAAGCACTACTGACCCATGGTATGGAGATTTTATCATTTATCTCCAAACACAAAGATTTCAGACAAATATATCCTGTGACGATCGTCACCGTATCAGTCACCACACAAAATACTACCTCATCTTGAATAACACTTTGTATAGACGCGGTATCGATTCCATTCTTCGGCGATGCCTTATCCATGAGGAAGTTAAACAAGTGTTGAATGATTGCCACTCTAGAGCATGTGGAGGTCATTTATCTGGGATGGCTACAGCCCAAAAAAATCCTTCGTGCTAGCTATTTCTAGCCTTCAGTATTTAAATATTGTTGCGAGGCTGTTAAGAAATTCCCACCCTGTTAACATTTTTATATGAAAAAGCGCACTCATCCTACTCTGCTACACCCTGTCATTGTCGTTGGCCATTTTTCCAAATGGGGGATTGATTATATGCATTGTAATCCTACCTCAGCCAAGGGGAATGGTTACATCATCGTAGCCATTGACTATTTTACAAAGTGGGCTGAGGCCATGCCTACAAATGCAGAAGATGGTAAGACTACCTCTCTCTTCCTGTTCAATCATGTGATAGCTAGATTTGGAGTCATGCAGTCCATAGTTACTGATCATGGATCACATTTTCGTAATCAAATAATGGAGGAACTAAGTGCCAAGCTATCTTTTCATCATGAAAACTCTACGCCATATTATCTGCAAGCTAATGGTCAAGTAGAGGCCATTAACAAAGTTTTGAAAATGATGCTTCGTCAGATGGTTGGAGAACATAAATCCAACTGGCACCATATATTTTTCTCTTCTATTTGGGCTTACAGGAATTCAATGAAAACAACTACTGGTTTCACACCTTTTTAGCTTGTCTATGGACTCAAAGCTCTCTTGTCGATTCAATGTCAGATTCCATCCTTGAAACTTGTCATCGAACTTCTCCCAAACACTTCTGCAGAGGAAGAGAGATTTTTATACTTGAACAACCTTGATGAAACTAGGAGAGATGCTGCCTTGGCTAATGAGGCACACAAGAAACACGTCAGGGCACAGTATGACAAGTCTGTCCAACCTCGTGCCTTTAACGAGGGTGACCTAGTTTTGACTTACGATCAGAGATATGACAAACTAGGGAAAGGAAATTTCGAATCCATGTGGTATGGTACTTTCGTTATTTCCAAAGTTTTAGAGAAAGGGGCGTACGAGCTCGTAGAATATGATGGAATCCCTTTAGGACAACCTCGTAATGGGTTGTACCTAAATAGGTACTATGCCTAGATCTCTCTTGGATAGTATCTTTTATATATGTATATTACTTGAATTTCAATGTGCTTAAGTATTTTCAATATGGTTTTGAGTTTAGTGTCCATATCTATTTATACCATGTTTTTGTCATGTAGAGCATATGGCTTTCTACGGCTTCGGTGATGGTGCTTTCTGCCACACCTTGAATCTTGCCTCAGCGGCTTGGGTTCTCTATTCCCCAGCTTGCGATTTGGTTAGTTTAGGAGCAGTTTGTATTGGTCCTGCTACCAACAATATCTTCGAGTATCGAGTAGTCATAGGTCTTATGACTGAAGCTGCCTCCCAAGATGTTCGCAACTTGGTAGTCTTGATGGACTCACAACTTGTGGTTTGTCATCTAAACCATGTCTATACCATTAGGAATCCTGTGATTCTTTGTCTCTTCCAAAGGGTACGTTTGTTATAAAGGTCATTTAAAACTATCACCTATAGGCATATCACTAGGGAACATAATGTAGTTGCTAACTCATTGACTAATTACATCCTAGATTGGCATATTGCCCATTCATGACATGAAAATCAAACATGGTTAATTGTAAATAAACTATAAAAGACACATAAAACTCATGTAAAATACATTCACCATTTGAGACATATAAACACCAAGTAGAAGTCTGTATATATATATATATGAACATGTTTTACAAAAAATAGGTCACGAGACCTCATCTGAAGCACGTAGGCTTTCAGGTAAATTATCACCATACAAAAGTCCTAAAGCTATCAGCTTTCAGTGGATACATCATGCACTCATCATCTAATGATTCTCTAGTAACACATCACTGCCCGAGCCACTCTATGTAGTAGGATGCTAAAGCAACCCGGTACTCCCATTGTAGGCCTCTGATACCTCAATGGGAGGTCATCAATAGAAGCATCAAGGATGTCTAGAGTAAACCTCTCTAGGTTCTCCTCTAAATACCCTATCACATCGTCACCCTATGGTACAAAACTAGTTTCGGCTCTCGCCTGTCTAGTGGGGAGGCTCCCCCAGGTCGCGCTGCTTCGACATCTGCATGAAAACATTCAAGTCTCATTACTAAACATAAAAAATATAAAACATCAAAAACATAAAACAATATTTCCATTTTAGGGTCTTTTGTTTCTTACCGATGTCACCCCACTGTCCACCAAGTGGGAGTGGTAGGTCAACATCACCATTGAAGTCAGTTCCTGCATGTGCATAGTCCTCCACCATGAGGAGTTGATCTCTCAACCATCAAAATAACAGGTCACTAAACTTTACCTTCCCTCTACCCGCTCCAGTATGGGCCATAATCCAGAGCCACCTCTGCATGCGAGGGTCTCGTGCCCTCAACTCTATAAAAATCACCTGGGGTCTCATCTGTGGAACCCTCTCGAAAAAGAAGCAAGCTAGAATGGAACCGAAACCAAATTGTTTCAACTCCCCCTACCAACACTTGGTTAGCTGATCCTTGAAGATCAAAAGTAGAGCTTCCACCCAGTTGAAGAATGTAGGCACCATGGCCTCTATGGCATAGAGCATATGCACTCTAGACGCCTGGTGTACTCCTTAGCTTCCCACCACTCTCTACATGGTAAACAACACGGTCCATAGAGGGCCATCCACCACTGCTTTTATGGGAATTTTCTTCCCCGATGTCTTGGTCCCAGGAAAGTAGTGGCAGTCTATCAGCTCCTGAGTAGTAATGTCCCCCCCACGGGAACCAGTCAACGATATGGGAGCACCCCATCTCGAAAGGCTAGTCAGGAAGTAGATGTCCTCTACCTCAACTATCAATATGTGAGCACCAACCTTGAAATATTGTTGCTCTAGATTCCACATCCGGAGTATATGCTCCAGTAGTCGCTCATGCGATACCATATTGGGTGTGCGAAATTAATTTAAGAGTCTGCAGTCTCTCAATGCAGCTATGCAACCCACATTTCTTTAGGCAAAGGCATCGTCATTGTCATGTTTCCTCTCTTTCCATATGACCATTTTTTATCAACAAGAACCTGTCAAAAACCATCACAAGACTAATTAGAAGCATTCCCAATCATTCAAATCAACAAAAATGAGGTAGTTTTTTTTGTGCAACCATTTATATTTATCCATGACTGGCACCGCCTATGTCCCATTGGGGATAGGTGGTGGCACCGCCTGTGTGTTGTGTTTTCGGTGCAGTTCTAGCAGGGTATCACTTATCCCGTAAGGGATAAGAGCGGTGCTCACTTGCATGATTTTAGGGCTCTCCATATAAGCCCAAAACACCATTAAAAATCAAAATTGAAGGCATGAAATGAAAGAGTAGGGTCTAGGCTATTACCTGGAACTGACAGTGCGTGGATCCGAAAGTGGATGCTCCCGATATCAGCAACTGAAAATCTGGCCAAGAAAATGCTCCAAAGGTTCTCCACTATGGGTAAATGGTAAAATGTTTTGATTTTTTACTATTTACATGACTTTTATATACATTTAGGGTTTGACATGCTATAGTTTTGTTTTAAAATCGTTTTTTAGTCAAAATATTTCAGTTGTAATCCTTTAATGTTAGTTATTGGGGCATTTAACACTTGTTTTTGAGTCATTGCGGGATAGAAGAGCGGTAGCAGTAAAGTTTTGGGAGTTCATTTTTTACTTTTTCGTACTACCATAAAACAGAAAAAAGTGTTTTGAGCATTTATTGTGACACTTTGGTCACACTCTTGAAACTTAGCATTAAAGGTCTAAGTCTGTTTCTGATTCTTTTTAGGCTTGTAAAATCTCTTATCGTGAAAAGAGACCTAGTGGAGTCTTCTTTAAACATTTTTTAGGCTCCTTAAACACAAAAATATTGTCGAGTGATCTTGTCTTCTTCACACTCGTTAAAGCATTTGAAGAGTCATTCATCTGACGGTAGGTTATCACTTTTTTGGTTTAGGTGAACTGTTTTACGAAAAAGGACCCTATGGAGTTTTCTTCCATGGTCATTCAGACTCTCTAAACATGAACGATACTGAGTTTTCTTTCATTGGACTCGTTAAATTAAACATTGAGAGACCCTCTTTTGGGAACGAGCCCCTCCTCTCTCAGGTTTGTAAAACATATCAGTTTGGACTTGTCTTCGGATGAGCTATAACGAGTGTTTGTTACCCTCTTTGAACTTGTAAAACCAAAAAGAGGCACTCATCAATCATGATGGGGAAAATGGGAAGGGAATCATTTTGCAAATAAATGGCAGTAGTTTGTTGTTACCTTTGAACATGGCACTTGTTTGCATATCATTTCAGTCAATTGGGTATTCAGCTGATCTCTTAACGATCCACTTTCATGAGTCATGTCACTCCTTTGAGTCTTTCAAAAGAATGCATTGTCGTCGTCATAATGTGTATTTGTCTGGTCTAGTCATGCTGCCAAGTCTTTTGTCATGCCACCTGATGTTCAAAGGGAAGTTGAAGAAGTTTTACCTATGCAGTCAAAACATTCTCTATGTCAGTAATTTTGAGTTAGTTTATGGTTACCTTATTCACATCATTCCATAACTATGTTCTGAGTTTCGTGTCGTCGAAGTGGGACTCATCATGGCCCTTCTTTGACGATACTATTCCCGTCGACATCAACTCATCATCTGGGAAATAGTCTTAGAAACAAAACTTAGTACCTTGAGATATGTATGCCTTAATGACATATTCTCTCGCTCTCGACATAGGTTCACATCATTGACCTTTGATTGATAGAATCGACTGGGTGTTTGACATCAAGACATCTATTCACACATAGTAGATTGTACTAGGGTACCTTGGGAATAATTGACATCAATGGTGATATCCCTCACACTTATTAATGGTTCACATCATTGGCCGGTAATCAAGTGGTTTATACCATGTTTGACTTCAGATCATTGTAATCACATGGATAGATTCATACTTTGTGGAAGACAGGACGAAGACCCTGAATAGTTGTTTAGCGCTCATTGCTTTCCCCAAGTTTCGATGGAGTTTTTTATATCTAGCATGGATCCACATTTGTATTGTTATGGCTATGCTCAAATTTGCGTCTGTATGACATAGATCTATGTTGTATGTCCGGTAGCTATGTCCAAGTTTGAGTCCTCTATCACATGGATCTACACTGTATTTTAGTAGCTATGCTTGTTTAGTCCTCTCATGGATCTGCTTTGTATTAGTCTGCAGTCATGAGTTGGTTACATTTGTCTATGAGTCAAAAGTATGCATGTACTACAGATGCCTACTAGATGACATTCTCTGACCGAGCTGACATTTTCACCTTGAAGTAACAACTTGTTCTCTCAAATCTCTCGCTTATCGTATCCCTCTAAGTCTCATGCTTTGGGGGGCATTCTTTTATACCTAAATCCTGTCACCATCATGTGATGAGACCCTTAACTTCCATTTTTTCCCTTAATACCAACACTTGGAGTGGAAACTTGCTCTTTTTGTCAATTCTACTTGAAAAAATTGAGCACCGCACTTACCCTGTGGCTAATGAGTGATACCTTTCTCAGCACCGCCTGTATCCTGCTATAGAGAAGTAGTGCCACCACCTATGGTCTTTGGTCTTAAAGTGGTTCTCATCTAAACCACTTTGTCATAAGGAAAAAAAAGTGATACCCTGAATAAAATGGAAAAAATAGAAGTTTCTCGAGGCTTCTAGAACTTGAGCCTCGTGTCTTCCCTTATCCCTATCATTATGGGTTAGTTTTATCTCGAGATCCCCCATGGTAGGATCTGAGATCCACCTCACCCACCATTCTTTGAACTATTCCTATCCATTGAGCCTTATAAATACAAGCTCATATCCATAGTTGAGGGGGAGAACTATAGAGGTATTGTTATGCCGTTGGATTGACTACCTAGTCCAAATTATTGGAGAGCATAGAGAGAAACGTTGGAGCTTATGGGGATGAAGTTTTTGTCTCATGGAGGGGATTTTCGACACTAAGGAAACAGTTGTAAGATTCTTGATACATTCTTAATGCAAAGTTGATTTCCATCCCACATTACTATTGTTTTGATTTCACATGTATATGTTGCTATATTCTTTAGTCACTAGCATGGATAAGTAGATGATTTTTTGGTAGATTTGATGTGCTTTTATGTATAATATGTTTGCAGGTACACATGTTCATAATCCAAGCAGTATTCCAGGTTTCTACATCATTTAGGGAAGGTATTCATCCTTTGTCGTTCACTCATTTTTTCTGGATCTGAACCATTCAGACTAGAGGAACAGCTTATGTCCACAGAAGGTACAATATTCTTGATAACAATGTTCACCATCTGTAATTATCTATACAAAACTGTAGCATATGAATAAATTCATTACCAGGAATTGAAGCATGATCTTCAATGTGTTGTTGTCCATCATCGACATTAAGGGCATCATTGCTTTCCTGCTCAAAACATAATAAATATTTTATGTTAATTGTTTAGAAGGAATAGATTGCATGACAATTAAAAAGATTTCATTAAACTATATATATATTTAATATACCTGTGCACCAGATAGATCACCAGAAGACCGTGTATGGCCAGACAATATTTTTCAACATTCAACAATATCTTCAAAGCCATGTTGGAACCCAAACTTCAAGTATTCCTAAGCGGGCACTTCTTTGAATCATTCGGCCTGCATATTTGCATAAAATCATTAATTTTACATTTTGCATTGCATTAAAACAAAAATAATTTTCAATTTAATATTTGGATGCATTATCGGGTTTTCGATACTTACAATTCGTTCCACCAAATTTGAATAACCACAGGGCCAAGCTTGTGCTGACCAATTTTTTTTATTCTTTCATTTTTGGCCTTTGATGTGTCTGACAACCTAAGCAAGTGTTGAATTACGTTATATGTTCTAAATATGATATAAAAATTAATAATAATAAGGGTTAGCATTACATTGTGGAAAGTATTGCATACCTCTATGTGCATGATGGTATCTTTCTTGATTTTCTCAAATCCCTCTCTTTTCCATCTTCCACTAGAGATTTCCACTCCCTTAATGGAATCATCGGAGGGTGCATATACCTAGAGTTCCTTTCTAGGTGAACCCTATAGTGGTATCGAACAATATTTATATGTTGTCCATCCTTCTTTAGGACCTTTTTTGTATCGAAGGTATCGTTTCTGAATAGGCCAACCAACCGATTAGTCAGCTCATCTTTTAATTTTTTTCTAGTATGTCCCACCTTGTGCGGATGGTGGGCCCGAAGATATCCAAGGTCCAATCATTTAGATTTTTATTAAAAAACATCATTTCCTGCAAAATAATCATGTTATCATTAGTTTAAAAAACATTTTTATCGGTATATTACAATAAAATTATAAAAACTAAATTGAACAAAGTATAATTACCTGGGATCTTCTCTATCTTTATTGAATCGAGTTCCTCGTTCACCAAAAATGTTGTCTTTATTGAACCTGTGCTAGTAACATGGGAAGATCCAAGAAATGATGCTTCAACATCATCATTACTAGTAGGCTCTACATCCACCCCTTCATATGTACGATATGTGTGTTCTTCAACAATGGTTGCACTCTTTGTTGGCCTTGGGGGTGTCGCAGAACATGTTTTCGATTGTTCAGTCAACAACGATGGTGTAGTACATGGTGTACATGGAGTCGTTTTCTCACTGGTCCCAACACCGCCTTCACCACTAGCGTGTGATCGTAGAAAATCCTATAAATACAAACCATTCAATTATAAGTTCACTATCATATAAAATTAAAAATTATAAACTTCTAAATGAAATGATATTATGATTCAAGATTCCACAACTTACTTTCAAGGCCTCAGATATATTTACCAACACTTCAACCTTGGCTTTAATCGCGTTTGTTTGCGGAATAATGAATAACAAACGAAGGATATCCGTGTTAACTTTTTTCAAAGATCTTATCTATCACCTTAACAAGGTCTAGAGGCGAACCAATGTCAGCATCATTCAACAACTCATTCACATCAAAATCTATGGATTGTTGTGATGTTGTTTCATAAATGAAATCATTGGTTTGCAACAAAAATATATAAAACATTACTTATGTGTTATAAAAATATTCTAAGGAAATAATTATATCAACAAAACATATCTATCATGATAGATTCCTAGAATTACATCTAGGTTCAACTGATTCCTAGAGCTGGGGATTTTCCTCGATCATCCACCTGCAAAAAAAGAAGTAAACAACATTATCATAATGAAAGCAATTATACAAACGAAAAAATACATAAAAAATAGACATTATGCTACATTTTATATATGTGTACAATTTTTAAGTATTTAAATTGTAGAATTACACTCACGTTTACATTTTTCTCTAAGGCTGTTGTCGTTTGATCAACAACTAGGTGGATTCCCCAATCAACACTCTGCATCAAATATAGATAATATTATATAAACCAAACAAATATATTCTTGAAAAAACATAACAACAGAACTATTTGTACATATTGAATTTGTAAAATGGCTTCGATGTATACATGTCGCCTCAAGGAAGATCTTGTAACATCTACTGTGATGGAGGTGCCCCTCACGAAACCCTGCATAAAAAACATAGAAAAAATTACGTAACGAAACCAAAATATTCACTAAAACAATTTAATAACATAACATTTAAATTTACTTATACTTATACTATTGCAAAGATGTATACTTGTTTCTTCGAGGACGGTGTACTCCTTTGACCAGCCAGTAGGGTGATGCACCCCTGATCACTTCCCTACGAAGTAGACATAGAAAAATTAATCAAAATTATAATAATATACTGACGAAAAAATCTTAAATATGTTAAAATAATTAATAAAAGGTTGATTAAATTGTTGGATGTACCACATCCATAGTAACCGTGTTTGTATCTACTTAAATCAAATTCTAATTAATAAGCATCTATTCACCTGTAGCTATTGATTTAATGGCACATACAAATACATGATTTCCTTCATGCCCCTCAAATATGCAGTTGGGTAGCTTAAGTGTAGACCTTGGTTGTGTACTGTTTATAAACCCCGCAATATTCCCAGTTTCCTTTAATCATCCCTCAATGTATAACGTTGCTCCTTTATTTTTTTATTTGTCTTTCAGTTGTAAATAATTTGCTGACAACCCATATCTACGCATACTACGTGTATACTGTACCAAGCGCATCCAATATTTGTAGTTATAAGAGGGTTCAACATACTCCATCAATTATGTACATATGTCGTAACCGACCTTTATGCCATCCATGAAAAACAACCCCAATCCATGTAATGATGACGGTGTAATTCTATATATCCTCGCATTTACAAAAAAATAAGTGTTGAGTTGAGGAAGATCCCTAGGTACCCATTGTTTCACTAGATGTTTGTACTTTAAGGGAACCTCGATGTCTCCTATTGTCTCATCATCATAGGAACATGACCCCCCTCTTGCGAGAAAAAGTTTTATGTGTTTATTGAATTTTCTTCTGATCTTCTAACATCTAGTTGATCTATCCCTTGTAAACATACTTGATCTATCACTTTCCTCTAGCCTTCCTAAACTCCCCTCACTCAAGGAATACATATCTAACAAATACCTATTTGGCTCTACCTGCACCATGGCCAGAAAAAACTTGACAAATAAGAGCAAAATAACATCATGTTAAAAAAACCTCCAACCAATACCATTTTCAAGCAAGAAAAGGACGCACAAGCCAAGATGGATAAATAAACAATATATTTAGTAAAACAAGACCATCAACTAGCCCCATCAACCAAATCCTCGCCAAAAACATTTAATAGTCTACAATCCATCGTTCAACAACAACAAACATTTTCCAAAATAGTATACTTACTAAGGATTGTTACATAGACAACCACAACAATTCCTATAGACACTAAAACAAACCAACATCCTTTTAACATTGTGTGCTTAAACTTTCCACACAGAATTACAAAAAAATCCTACATAACTAGCTCAATATTGATCATACAACACTTTTGGATGATGAAACTATCACCTCCAATGGCATACCCATCACCTAGATAAATTTCCTAACTTCTTAACTCAACAACCTAAAATTCTAATGTCATTGACATGCAAGAGTATGCCACATAAATAAAAAAGAGCATGCAAGAGAACCAAAAAAGAGTATGCCACATAAATAAATAAAAACTCTTAAAGAGTTGTATCATGCATTCCTCAATGATTTCTCCTTCTAAAATTTTTGAGAAGGAGAGGAGGCCAGCCTTCATATTCAATGCTTCCTTGGATAAACAGTCTGCACTCATATTGTGCTCCATGTAGACATGCCTAAAGTCATATAACCCATGAATTGAATTTGTCAGTAGTGTAGCATAGATGTCATATTTAATGGATATCCAACGACAAATTTCACTATATAGATGTTGGAAATCCGACAAAGTTTCCTTCATAGAGGTCGGATAACCCACGAATTGATATCATCATCTTAAGGAATTATAATCACGTCATCTTAGTGATATCAATATATTAAGAAACATATTTGATAGACTTATAAGCATGACATCATAGTGATATCATTATCTTGAATAATATCAATAATTTTCTAGTATAACAATACATCACATAGTCTTGTAACATGATATAGATATCATGTGGTTTCATATCAAATGCTTCAGTCAATTTATCTCAAAATACACACCACGTTTTTGACAAATTTTGTAGGTGCATATTTTTAAATTATTTTGTTTACCCACCAAAAATATTAAAGACCCAATTTACAGATCTTAAGATATATAATAAAATCATTTGCTAATATTTTGTAACTTTTTTTCAGAAGAAAAATAGGTGTTCCTTGATATTCAATAGTGAATCAATGGTAACTTGTACATAGTCCTGACAATAAGTCTTTCCATACGCAAGTGGATATAAGTATCAAAATCATTCTCAAGGGAAGGGACAGAACCCACAATCCCAAGATGACTAAAGTAGCAATACCACAGGGAGAACATAAGGATCCCAAACAACTTATCCAAGGGGGCATCGAGGGTGGAGAAAATACAGCCATGGGGGATCAAAACAAAATCTATATATCCATCTAAAACAATAAAGATGCTAATGTATCCCATACTCAAAAGAACCAAAAAACAAGTATGCCACATAAATCAAGAAGCTCTTAAAAGTGTTGTATCATTCCTTCCTCAATGATTTATCCTTCTAAAAGTTCCAAAAAGGAGAGGAGTTTGGCCTTCATATTCAGTGCTTCCTTGGATAACCAGTCTGGACACATATTTTTCTCCCTATAAACATGCCTAAAGTCATATAACCCATGAATTGAAGTCGTCGGTAGTGTAGCATATATGTCGTATTTAATGGATATCTGACGACAAATTTCACTACATAGATGTCAGAAATTTGACGAAGTCTCCTTCATAGAGGTCAGATAACCCACAAATTGATATCATTATCTTGAGGACTTATACACTTGGCTCCTACTGTCTGTTGACTTGGTACACTCAACTAATACATTAGCTTGGTGTAGCTATATTAATACTAAGTATTTGAAAGTGTAGTTATAGTATTGTTGGGTGTTAGTGCCAAGGAACTAGACTTTATGAACCCATGCTAGTAACACTGGAAGGTCCAAGAAATGATGCTTCAACATCAACATTACTAGCAGGCTCTGCATCTACCCCTCCATCTGCACAATCTGGTGTGCATTGTTCAACAACGAATGCACTCTCTGTTGTCCATGGGGGTGTCAAAGAATGTGTTTTCGATTGTTCATTTGACAACAATAGTGCAATACATGGTGTACGTGGAGTTGTTTACTGACTGGGCCCAACACCGCCTTCACCACTAGTGTGTGGTCACAAAAAATCCTGTAAATACAAACCATTCAATTATAAGTTCATTATTATATAAAAGTAAAAATTATAAAGTTCTAAATGAATTACTATTATGATTCAAGATTATGCAACTTACTTTCAAGGCCTAATATCTCTTTACCAACACTTCAACCTTGGCTTTAATCGTGTTTATCTGTAGAATAATTAATAGTAGATGAAGGATATCCGCATTATTATTTTTCAAGTTCTTATCTATCACCTTAACCAGGTCTAGAAAAGAACCAATGTTAGCATTGTTCAACAACTCATTCACATCAAAATCTATGGATTGTTGTGATGTTGTTTTATAAACGGAATCATTGGTTTGCAACAAAAATATATAAAACATTACTTACTTGTTAAAGTAATAGTCTGGAAAATAATTATACTAACAAAAGATATATATCATGATAGACTCCTATAAATACACTTAGGTTTAACTGATTCCTGGAGCTAGGGACTTTCCTCAACCATCCACCTGCAAAAAAAAGTAGACAACATTATCATAATGAAAGCAATTATACAAACGAAAAAATACATAACAAAAAAAAAGTTATGCTACATTTTATATATGTGTACAATTTCGAAGTATTTAAATTGTAGAATTACATTCAGGTTTACATGTTACCCCGAG
Source organism: Pseudotsuga menziesii (assembly GCA_001517045.1). NCBI lineage: Eukaryota > Viridiplantae > Streptophyta > Pinopsida > Pinales > Pinaceae > Pseudotsuga > Pseudotsuga menziesii. The sequence goes on along the minus strand of LPNX010004328.1, from coordinate 163,882 downwards.
CTTGTTGTCATCTGATCAACAACTGAGTGGCTTCCCCGATCACTAACTGTGCATCAAATATAGATAAGATTATATAAACCAAATGAATATACTCTTGAAAAAATATAACAACATAACTGTCTGTACATATTAAATTTGTACAATGGCATCGATGTATACCTATCACCTCAAGGCATGTATGGTAACATTTACTTTGAGGGATGTTCCCCTCACAGAACCATGCATCAAAAAAATATAAAAAATTACATAATGAAACCAAAATACTCACTAAAACAATATAATAACATAACATTTTGATGTGCTTATACGTGTACTATTACAAAGATGTATACCTGCTTCCTTGAGGAAGGTGTAATCCTCTGACCAACAAGTGGGGTGATGCACCCCCGATCACCTCCCTGCGAAGCAAACATACAAAATTTAATTAAAATTATAACAATCTACTAACGAAAAAATCCTAAATATGTTAAAATAATTAATAAAATGTTGGGTAAATTGTTGGATGTACCACATCCATAGTAACCATGTTTGTATCTACTTGATTCAAATTGTATTTAATAAGCAGCTCTTCCCTTGGAGCTATTGATTTAATGGCACATACAAATACATGATTTTCTTCATGCCCCTCAAATATGCAGTTGGGTAGCTTAAGTGTAGACCATGGTTGTGTACTGTTTATAAACCCCACAATATTCCAAGTTTCCTTTATCCAACCTTCAATATAAAATGTTGCTCCTTTATTTTGTTATTTGTCTTGCAGTTGTAAATGATTTGATGACAACCCATATCTATGCATACTACGTGTATATTATACCAAGTGTTGAGCCTCATTTTGTTATCATTTTTGGCATTAAAATAACACATTTAAATGCATATTTTATTATCTTTCATGTATTTTATGTCATGCAAATCGTTATTCAGCACAAGGTAAGAATAAATTTAATGTTTATCCAAATTTGGTTATTAATATCATTTTTATGATTTTATTAACTCAAATCTATATTATTTAAATCATATTTGATATATTAATTAATATGTGTATTTGTTTGCAGGTTATGTAGTATGATTGGGCGAATTAATAACAAGTACGCATTCAGCTTACCATTCAGCCCGATTTGTGCAACCACTGTTCAGCCCGATCTGTGCAATCGTCATCCATCTCACCTTCTATCTTTTCATCCAAATTGCTAATCAATTTGCGCACTGTCCATAACCAATCTCAAGTATTAAACATTGAACCAATCTGCAAACCGTTTTATTGACCAGGTGCCCAAGTGATAACATGATCAGCAATTTAAAAGAATCATCGATGCGTTGATTTCTCCCAACACCAAGCTTATCATTGCCCATGTGTTTAAAGAAGGTGCACTCTTGTTCTAGAATCGTCTGTCACCTCTTCCAAACTCGCCACTAGTCTGCACATTTAAAACGATAAACAACCTGCGTTTTGGAAGATCTCCCTCATGCTACTCTTGTTCGCCACCACGTCACCGGTCCGTATGCCATATATGAAGTCTATTCACACTGATGAAGGACCTTTTTTCTAGAAGACCAATCGTGTACATTTCCTGTGCCCAACACCACTCCACCAACCACACGAAAGGAGGAGTAGATACATGCTGAAGATGCCACTATTCGCTGAGGGAGGCACCAGACTACGCGTTGGCCTATAAACAGTTAATTTTCATTATAATCGGCTAGATTTAGAGAGCAGTTGACCACTAAAGGGTCTAATTTATCATCTCTTGTATATGCTATATATACCAGCCTCATTTGAGAGCTAGGGGAGTTAATGAATTAGTTAATTTATTTTTAGAAAGCAGTTCAGTCAATTCTATAAAGCACACTGTAATTTTGTTCCATATTCTGAATAAAAGTCAATACATTATGTTGTTCATGGTTACGTTTGCATAGGCATTAGGCACACATCCCCTGATTGCTGAGAGGGCCCCTCAACAACCAGTGCCTTCCATGTCCGTATGTGTTTTTGTTATTTTCTCTTTCACAGATAAGTAGTTTTGTTTTAATTTGTTTATGTGACTATGTTACTGTAATTGTCCATTCCTTTACTCTTTGTGATATATGTTTGTTGTAGTTAATGTAATTTACATTATGTTGTTAATGTAGTCTTTGATATAGAATTAGAGTGGCCGGTCACGTGTAGTTTGTTTTCAGTTTTCTCTTTCGGTTAAATGCTTAATGTTATATTTACATATAGATCAAATTTAGTTAGTCCCGGGTCTGATTTTTAGTTAGAATTAGTTTCGTTAACTTTTGTTTAAATATAGATTAAATCAGCAATGTTTCAATTTGTTTTATTTTATAATAGAAACAATCTCTTCATACCCATAGATTAGTAATCCCTTTTGATTATTTTAATTATCAATTAGGTTTAAATTATGTCTTTTATGCATCATGTTTTCATATGCACAAAATCAGCTAATAATTAAATAATTTAGGTCTATTTTTATTATTCTCTGTATATAGCCTCTCATTCATACTGTGTGATTGGACTGTCATTCGGACCTTCCTTCTAGACTGCCATCCAGCCTTCCATCCAACCTTTAGTGTTCTTAGTTTATTTTTAACCTATTTTCAGTTTTTTTGGATTTTTAAATTCTGTTATGTTTTGGTATTTAGGTAATAGTTACATCAGCCTCTAGGACCTTAGGTTATATTATTTTAAAGTACTTATTAAAAACCCTTTTTGTATTTCTTTTCAATCAAAGCATGTTTTTGAATTATGATTTGATTTGCTTCTTTTGTCTTTGATTTCCTCATTTATCATTGCTGTAATATCTGATAATTGTATCTCTGGTTTAGTTTAATTCACCGTTATTTATATTGAATTTAGAGTTATACATGTTAATTTCTAGAAAATATACCAATACTTTGTAGATTGATACTAGCATAGGGTTTATTTCTTGAATTGTATGTTTACTGAAAATGCTTATAGGTTAGAGAATTAGAGAAGCCTACTTAATTAAGTTTTCTTTATTAATTTTTCTACTTGCCTCTTTATTTATTTTTTCTACTTATTCATAAATGAGACCTCTCTCAATTTCTGAATTTGTTTATGAAATTTTTCCCATTCTTAGATTAAGAAGAAGAAGAGTTAATTAATGAGTAGTCTTATATTAGCCTAGTATGATGTTTTGCTTTAATCACATTAATAATTAAATTTTTAGGAGTTTGACGCGGTTTTTCATTTTGAAAGATTTTTCAATCTTTTGTTTATTAAAGTATTTCTACAATGCCCTAGGAATCCATCTACCTTCGCATATATTTTGTAGCATCTCTAAGCCAACCAACCGTGGTCGATAATTAAATATTAGGTGTATTTAAGATAGTAGAACATACCCAACATTTTTGCATCGTTGTCGGAGAGTTATCTGTAAGGTAGAAAGAATAAAATTTGCTTATGAAGTTTAATGATAGGTTGGTGGCGGGGGAGCGGTAAGACGAGAGGTAAGAACCTGTGCATCTGTTATAACAGGTGCCCCCAAACCCAGTAGTAGCAGTAGTCTAGGTTTTCTTTTACTTTAGTTTTTTCATGAACAGAGTCTAGATAGATAAGGATAGATAGGTTGCATTTACATTACATAGCAACAGGAAGGGGAAACGGTAAGACGCAAAGACAAATTCACTAGCCTGAAACGGAATTTCCATAGTGTGATAGCCTGACGCATCCACTTTGGTGGGTCTCCCCAAATCCTTGTTGTTCTTTTTTTGCACAAGTGTGTTTACTTTACACAAAGTTTGATTTATTTCCCTTAAGCGTATTTTTCTTTTCGCACATATAGATAGTTTACTTTTTCATAAGTTCAATTTGATGTACGGGTGCCTTTAGGTAATTTACTTTCATATAATTTACTCGTATGTGAGAGTAGCACTTATTTCACAATTAAATCACTTAGCGGTGTTGTAAGCACCACCCACCCTGCGAACAAAACGAACAGGAACATTTGAAAGAGGAACCCCAATATAATATATGAGTAGTTACTTATGTCGTGGAAAGATATGGTAGGAAAGAAGGATGAAGAATTTGTTACCTTTGAATTCCCTATTAGAGATCCAGGAGGAGTGGCACAAATATAGTACGTTCCCCCATCCATTTTTCCAAATTTTCACGAACTAGAGGATGAAAACCCCAATGAATTTTTATTTCAATTGGAAATACTTTGTAGAGCATACAATGTTCAAAATATGAATTTTTTCCCTCTTACTTTGAAAGGAGCAGCCTTTTGATGGTTCATGAGCCTAGGTGGGAATTGCATTCAAACTTGGGAAGACATGAAATATATGTTCTTGAAAAGATACCAAGATTATTGTAGGGTCGATGAAGGTATTTTCGAAATAACATAGGGAGAAGAAGAAACTTTGGAAAATTATGTCGAACGCTTTCAATACAACCTTCAAAGATCAAAACTAAGACAGTCAGGAAATGATACCTTGAAAAGAATTTTACTCAAAGGCATAAGAAATTAATATTTAGAAATTTTAAGTGTGATGGGAACAGGTGACGTATTTCAGTTATCATATGATAATGTTTGTGAATTATGTAGAAGGTATTCAAGAGGAAAATTCAAGATTAGTAAGAATATACCCTCTTCTCAGCCTCATCTTAATCCCTTTCAACCATGTTCACAAAGCCTTTCTGTCCCATCTGATGATCATAGGGATACTCTCTCTTATGATACACCACTTCCTGTTCTACAAGATTTTCAACAATATCCCATTTTCCATGAAGGATCAACCACACAAGCTAGTCATTTATACATGCCACAATCACCTTCTCATAAACCTCCTCTATGCCCTACACACATTCCTGTTCAATCCATTCCACATTCTAACAACAATAAAGTAGTACAATATGCTTACAGTGTTGAACTGCAACATTTACCCACCTTACCTACCTCACCAACATTATTTCAATAAATTCATACGATATTTGGAGAGATTATAGATCAAGAGATTGTAAAGACTACGAAATAAAGTGAAGTTTCTACTTGGCCTTTTCCACAAGAAGACAAGATCAACCTAGAATGCCTCTCATTCGATGAGGGGGGGACATTGGAACCAAAATATTCCTTGTCACCAAACTTAGATTCTTTATACATCCTAGAATTCAATGAAAGATATCGTGACATAACAAATGAATAAGAAAACATAGAATACATAAGTCACATTGAAATATGGTTCCAAGAGGGAACCAAGCCACGGTACCATCCTCTTCTTCAATGTTTATTGCTGCTAAATCAAACAGCTCGGTTGATTCTTCATATCCCGGTAATCATTGTAATATTTTTCTTGTATGTGGATAAAGGTATATTTCTAATTTTGCTTCGAATATGGTTACATTGGAAGAATTCATATACTTGAATTGTTTTCTTTCTTTTTAGTAGAATAGGATATTATGTAAATATATTTTTGTTTTATTAAATAAATAAGAGTTACTATAGGTGACTCTTTTTCTTTCTATAATGTTATATATGTTTTTATAAATAAATATGAATCATCTAACAAGTGGTTTTGCAGCCTCATTATAACAATTTTATCTATAAGTAGCTCATGGAGTATTATTTGAAAGACAATTTATGATTGTAAGATATCTTAAACCTTTCTTAAAAATTGCAGCTTATAGTGAAAATTAAAAACACTTCTCTGTATATCATTCTTAAGCGTTTTTTTTATTCATCTAGTTTTTGGTATTTTGATTCAGACATGTATATTTCTGATTCGTTATTTCAACCAGTTGCTTGATACGACCTACTTTTATTATCATGTTTTTCAAATCTTACTCTGTGCTTATGAATTACTAATTCATTCTATCATTATTATCAAAACTTGTCTCTTGAGTATCTTTGTGTGATAAATCGATAGTAGGTGGAATTTTTTCCTATGGGGAACATTATTTATCTTTTACGAAGAAGAAGAGTTATAAGGTCAAAGAACAACTTTAAGTTATTATCTTTTGACATGATCTATGATTAAGGCCATTATGAAAATTACTTATAAGTTTTTACAAAATTGAATAATGTGTTTTAGCCAGGCTTAGCACGCTCTAGTACCAATCGGCTTCCATATACTTAATATCATTATACAAGGCAAACCCATCGAGGTAATGAACAGGCCTGCTGGCAGCGGGTCAATGCTAAGTAAAAACTTAAAACAAGGAAGCTCGATAAATGCAAGTAAACCCGTCAGGGTACTGAATAGGCCTGCTGGCAGCAGTACTATGCTTGCATGGTACCAAGATAAACCCGTCGGGGTACTGAACAGGCCTGCTGATAGCGGGGCAATATCGGGTAAAAGAGATCTGGTTAATGCACTACTGTGCACATGATTCGGAGAATAATGATAAATATGAAGAAAAAAATCAAATTTTATTTTAAGGCCGATTGTTTTTAATGTCATTTGAGAATCGTTGTAAGTTGGGATTGGACCTAGACATCTAATTCAACAAATAGCTAGGATGTCATTATCCTAGTAATGGGACCCATAGCTATAAAATATCACACACTCCGAGGTAAATTCAAAATATTTTATGATGACAAGATATCTTTAAAATAAGGCACGGATGACTAGCTTTTCCTCTGTCATGCTTTCAATTATCTTATCAACATTTAAGTGGTCTTTCTAAGCACTGTTATATTTTTCATGAATATACATATCTGAATCATTTCCATTTACTATTTAGTTTTTCTTTTTACAAAATAATAAAACAACATGATAAGACTATTTTTATATGGAACAATCGAATCTTATTTCTCATGGCTTGAGGACACACCATACCTTTGGTTTGGGGGGGGAGGATTAGGAAAAATTAGACTGTTTTTATTTTCATTATTTATGACAGATCTATTTTATCTAACAAAATGATAAGTGTTTTTCAGGATAAACTAGCAATGGAACTTGGTTATAGCATGAAGTATATTTTTACAAAATATCAATATGGAGGACTATATGAAGGATAGAAGGATAATCCAAATGAAATACAACATGATGATCTAAACTTGGTGATATTATAGCACTTATGACTAAAATTTGCTAACCAAATTTTGTTTTGGCAAATAGTTTTTACCTCCATGAGAATGCTTTGACCTTAAAAGTTTTTTTTTTTAGTTATCATTTCATTGTTAGTAACCCTATCCTTTTACTCAATCATGTATGTAAACTATCAAATGATTAATTTTATACCTTTTGTGTCATATGTTTAACTTTTCCAAAGTTTTACTTTGGACATGGTTGAACTAATTATAAAATTTATGAACTCGCTCATTCATGCATATGCCTGTTGCTAGGTCACATTTTAAAGTTCTCTTTGATAGTATGATCTCTTATCTTTTTCATTGCTCAGTGGGACCTGGCATTTCTCCAGTTTGGGGGAATGTTGAGCCTCATTTTTTTATCATGTTTGGCATTAAAATAACACATTTAAATGCATATTTTATTATATTTTGTGTATTTTATGTCATGCAGATCGTTATTCAACACAAGGTAAGAACAAATTTAATGTTTATCCAACTTTGGTTATTAATATCATTTTTATGATTTTATTAACTCAAATCTATATTATTTAAATCATATTTGATATATTAATTAATATGTGTATTTGTTTGCAGGTTATGTAGTATGATTGGGAAAATTAATAACAAGTACGCATTCAGCTTACCATTCAGCCTGATTTGTGCAACCACCATTCAAGCAGATCTGTGCAATCGTCGTCCAACTCACCTTCCAGCTTTTCGTATAGATTTCAAATCATTTTGCATGCTTTCCATAACCGATCTCAAGTATTAAACGTTGAAGCAATTTGCAAACCGTTTTGTTGACCACGTTCCCAGGTGATAACATGATCAGCAGTTTAAAAGGATCGGTGGTGCATTGATTTCTCCCAAAACCAAGATGCTCACTGCCCACGCATTTAAAGAAGGTGCACTCTTGTTCTAGAATTGTGTGTGGCCTCTTCCAAACTCACCACCATTCTACGCATTTAAAATGATGAACGACTTGTGTTCTAGAAGATCGCCCTCACGCTACTCTTGTTTGCCACCACGTCACCAGCCCATATGCCATATCTGAATTTTTTTCACGATGATGAAGGACCTATGTTCTGGAAGACCCATTGTGTACATTTCCTATGCCCAACACTACTCCACCAGCCACGCGAAAGGAGGAGTAGATACATGATGAAGATGCCAAGATTCGCTGAGGGAGGAACCAGACTATGCGCTGGCATGTAAACAGTTAATGTTCATTATAATTGGCTAAATTTAGAGAGCAGTCGACCACTAAAGGTTTGAATTTCTCATCTCTTGTATATGCTATATATACCAGCCTCATTTGAGAACTAGGGGAGTTAGTGAGTTAGTTTTTTTTTTAGAAATCAGTTCAGTCAGTTCTGTAAAGCACACTGTAATTTTGTTCCACATTCTAAATAAAATAATGTACATTATGTTGTTCATGGTTGTGTTTTCATAGGCATTAAGCAGGCATCCCCTGATTGCTGAGAGGGCCCCTCAACAACCAGTGGCTTCCATGTCTGTACATGTTTTTGTTATTTTCTCTTTCATAGATAAGTAGTTTTGTTTTAATTTGTTTATGTGACTATGTTATTGTAATTGTCCATTCATTTGCTCTTTGTGATATATGTTTGTTGTAGTTAATGTAATTTACATTATGTTGTTAATGTAGTCCTTGATATAGAATTAGAGTGACCGATCACATGTAGTTTGTTTTCAGTTTTCTCTTTTGGTTAAATGCTTAATGTTATATTTATAGATAGATAAAATTTAGTTAGTATTAGTTTTGATTTGTAGTTAGAATTAGTTTCGTTAAATTTTATTTAAATATAGATTAATTCATCAATGTTTCAATTTATTTTATTTTATAATAGAAACAATATCTTCATACCCATAGATTAGTAATTCCTTTTGATTATTTTAATTATTAATTAGGTTTATATTCTGTCCTTTATGCATCTTGTTTTCATATGCACAAAATCACCTGATAATTAAATCATTTAGTTCTATTTTTATTATTCTCTGTATACAGCCTCTCATTCAAACTATGTGATTGGACTGTCATTCGGGCCTTCCTTCCAAACTGTCATCCAGCCTTCCATCCGACCTTTAGTGTTCTTCATTTATTTTTAACATGTTTTCAGTTTCTTTGGCTTTTTGAATCCTGTTATATTTTGGTAATTAGATAATAGTTACATCAGCCTCTACGACCTTAGGTTAGATTATTTTAAACTACTTATTAAAATCCCTTTTTGTTTTTCTTTTCAATCAAAGCATGTTTTTGAATTATGATTTGATTTGCATCTTTTGTCTTTGATTTCCTCATTTATCATCACTATAATATTTGATAATTGTATCTCTGGTTTAGTTTAATTCATCGTTGTTTATATTGAATTTAGAGTTAGACATGTTAATTTATAGAAAATACACCAATACTTTGTAGATTGATACTAGCATAGGGTTTCTTTTTTGAATTGTATGTTTACTGAAAATGCTTATAGGTTAGAGAATTAGAGAAGTCTACTTAATTAAGTTTTCTACTTGCCTCTTTATTTATTTTTTGCACTTATTCATAAATTATACCTCTCAATTTCTGAAGTTGTTTATGAAAGTTTTCCCATTCTTAGATTAAGAAGAAGAAGAGTTAATTAATGAGTAGTATGATATTATCCTAGTATGATGTTTTGCTTTAATCACATTAATAATTAAATTTTTAGGAGTTTGACTCGGTTTTTCATTTTGAAATATTTTTCAATATTTTGTTTATTAAAGTATTTCTACAACGCCCTAGGAATCCCTCTACCTTCGCATATATATTGTAGAACTCTAAGCCTACCAACCCCGATCAATAATTAAATATTAGGTGTATTTAAGAGTCCACCATACTCCATCAATTATGTACATATGTCGTAACCAACCTTTATGTCATCCATGCAAAACAACCCCAATCCATGTAATTTCGACAGTGAAATTCTATATATCCTCTCATTCATGAAAAAACATGTTTTGAGTTGAGGAAGATCCCTAAGTACCCATTGTTTCACTAGATGTTTGTACATTAAGAGAACCTCAATGTCACCTATTGTCTCAACATCATAGGAACATGAACCCCCTCCTACGAAAACAAATTCCATGTGTTTACTGAATTTTCTTTTGATCTTCAGACATCTAGTTGATCTATCCCTTGTAGACCTACTCGATGTCTCACTTTCCTCTAGCATTTCTGAACTCCCCTCGCTAGAGGAAGACAGGTCTAACAAATACTTGTTTCGTTCTACCTGCATCATGGTGAGAAAAAACTTGCCAAATAAGAGAAAAATACCATCATGTTAAAAGAACCTCCAAACAATACCAATTTTAAGCAAGAAAATGATGCACAAGCCAAGATGGATAAATAACTAATATTGACCACCAACAAGCCCCATCAACCAAATCATCACCAAAAACATTTAATAGTCTGCAATCCATCGTTCAACAACAACAAACATTTGCCAAAATAGTATACTTACTAAGGATTGTTACATCGACAACCACAACAATTCCTATAGACACTAAAACAAACCAACATCCTTTTGACATTGTGTGCTCAAATTGTCCACACATAATTACAAAAATCCTATGGTAACTAGCTCCACATTAATCATACAACACTTTTGGATGATGAAACTATCGCCTCCAATGGCACACCCATCACCTAGATAAATTTCCTACCTTCTTAACTCCATAAACCTCAAATGCTAATGTCACTAACATGCAAGAGCATGCCACATAAATAAAAAAGCATATGCAAGAGAACCAAAAAAGAGTATGCCACATAAATCAAAAATATTTTAAAGAGTTGTATCATGCATTCCTCAATGATTTCTCCTTCTAAAATTTCTGAGAAGGAGAGGAGGTCAGCCTTCATATTCAGTGCTTCCTTGGATAAACGGTATGCACTCATATTGTGCTCCATGTAGACATGCATAAAGTCATATAACCCATGAATTGAATTCATCGGTAGTGTAGCATAGATGTTGGATTTAATGGATATCCAACAAAAATTTTCACTACATATATGTCAAAAATCCAACAAAGTCTCCTTCATAGAGATCGGATAACCCATGAATTGATATCATCATCTTGAGGACTTACAAGAAAAACATATTAGTGACATCAATCTGTTGAGAAATAGATTTGATAAACTTATAAGCATGACATCATAGTGATATCATTATCTTGAATAATAGCAATAATTCCCTAGCATAACAGTAAATCACATAGTCTTGTAAAACAAAATAGATATCATGTGGTTCCATAGCAAATGCTTCTGCCAAATTATCTCAAAATACAAACTACGTTTTTGACAAATTTTGTAGGTGTATCTTTTTTAATTTATTTTGTTTCCTCACCAAAAATATTAAATACCCAGTTTAGGGATCTCAATATATATAATAAAATCATTTGCTAAGATTTTGTAACTTTTTTTTCAGAAGAAAAATAGGTGTTCCTTGATATTCAATAGTGAATCAATGGTAACTTGTAAATAGTCCTGAAAATAAGTCTTTCCATACGTGAGTGGAGATAAGTATCAAAATCATTCCTAAGGGAAGGGATAGAAGCCACAATCCCAACATGACTAAAGTAGCAATACCACAGGGAGAACATAAAGATCCCAAACAACTTATCCAAGGAGGAATCGAGGGTGGAGAAAATAGGCCCCTTGGGGATCAAAACAAAATATATATCCCGAGATAAAATAATAAATATGCTAATGTATCCCATACTCGGAAGAACCAAAAACAAGTATGCCACATAAATCAAGAAGCTCTTAAAAGAGTTGTATCATGCCTTCCTCAATGCTTTCTCCTTCTAAAATTTTCAAAACAGAGAGGATTCCAACCTTCATATTCAGTGCTTCCTTGGATAAATAGTCTACACTCATATTTTTCTCCCTATAGACATGCCTAAAGTCTTATAACCCACGAATTGAAGTCGTAGGTAGTGTAGAAAATATGTCGAATTTTATGGATATCCGAAGACAAATTTCACTACATAGATGTTGGAAATCCTACAAAGTCTCCTTCATAAAGGTTGGATAACCCGCATATTGATATCATTATCTTGAAGACTTATAAGCATGGCTTAATGCACTGAAACCACTTCCTACGGTCTGTTGACTTGGTACACTCAACTAATACATCAGCTTGGTCTAGTTATATTAATACAAAGTATCTGAAAGTGTAGTTATATTATTGTTGGGTGTTAGTTCCAAGGTAATATACTTTAGTTAGAGGTTGGTTTAGTCCTTAGTAATACTCTATTCCTAGGCTTCAAAGTTATGACATAAAACCATATCTCCCTTGCTAAAGGTTTAAGCCAATACCTTTTTGTTACACACCCTAACTACGTAACTATGGTACTACTGCATGTGCTCCAATGATTGATATTCCTTTCATCTAGGCTCTCTAACTCTACCATACGTGTGGTGGCAAGCTCTTCATCAATTATAACATCATGTAGTGCAATGCTAAGTGATGGGACTAAGACCTCTTAGGGAAACATAACTTTAGCTCTATATACCAATGAGTAGGTCATCATGGAGATATGTTATCTCCACTGAGTGGGACCTTTAAAATTATAATGAAAGTTTTGTAAGCCCATAGTGTAGGATATAGCTTGGTGTGCCAATGGTCACCTGAAGCATTAATGGTGTGTTTAAGGATGGATAGTAATGTAATATTTATGGCTTCAACCTACCCATTCTCTTTATATAGTAGGGTGTGGAAAACTTATGTTTGATGTTATAGTTAGCTAGGAGTCTCTTTATTTTTGTTGATATGAGCTATCTTCCATTATCATCCACTAAGGTATAATGCACTATCAAATGATATATAAATTGGTTTCTAATTAATTTTGCAATAACATGTCCTATGAAACAACTAAGGGGCATGGCCTTTACCCATTTGGTTCAATAGTTAATTATGATGATGATGAACTTTTGGCCATTATAAAGGTTGCATGTATAGATCTAATGAGGCCTAAACCCCACAATAAGAATGGTCAAGGGGATTTGATTGAGATTAAGACACGGGATGATATATGGTACAAACTCATATAATGATAGTATACTTTGCATTTGTTAAAATATTTTTTTTCATTTTTTTTAATAGTGGCTAGTAGTATCCCATGTACAAGTTCTTAGTTAAGGTGACATAGGACCAAAATTGCCCCCCATAATGTCCACTATGTGCTTCTTGCAAGATAGAGTAAACCTTGGGATAGTTTATGTTTCAAAAGAGGAAACCATTAAAGATTTTCTTTTTAATAAATAATGCTATCATTCTAGGAAGTCAAATGGGCATGTAAAATAACCTTAATTCATCCCCATATTGCAACCAAATATTGTTAGCACATTGAGCCTAATATTTGGTCTATTTTAGTAGTGTTTGGAGAATGATATTGACACCTACAAGTCACAAATCATCCCGAATATAGATTTGGCCAACACCAAGTTAATTTTGGACAAATGTGTGGAAAAAAATGAGCAATGGAAATGAAACCTAAGAAGTGAATATAATGGTTTCATGTGTTGTATTATATTTTTTACACCTACATCAAATCAACTTGATATGTGGAATTTTTTCAACACATGTGCGTTCCCATTGTCACTTGGATTAGAGCATCCCAATTTGGAATCATTATCTACTGCTATACTATTGAGATGTTCCATTTGGAATCCACTTTTAAGAATTCTTGAGGCATTCCATCATTTTTAAACCCTATTTTCAAAGGGTTGATCTGCCCTTAGAGGATTGTGAGGTCACTTGCAGTGTTGCGGTGTGATCTGGATTGTTTCTTTGAGCAGAAAAGGAGGCGATAATCATATTGTATGAGATAGAATCCACCTTGCAGTAGTGATCAGACTCTCTTGATCATGTAATATTGGATATATATACCCTATTCAGTGGCATGAACACATTATATTCAGGATGACCACCATCTAAGAGAGGTCCATGAATCTTTATCACATTTAATTTAAGGGCTATACCAAGATATCTAACAATAACACTAGGACGAACAAAATTACAAATGGTTGGAATCCAAGAAAGTGGCTCATCGAAAACAACCAACTAGAAGTAAGTCTTGTGAACAATAACCCTAAAGACTTCAAATAACATTTTGTCAAACAACATCTAGTAGTCAAAATAGACTCCCGCACAATGATCATTGGCAAAAGAGATTCCTATACAAAATCATTATTCACCATATCCTCACCCCTTGGAAAGGAAACACCTATAATATGACCCTACAAGTGAGTTGACACCAACAGATAACTAGGGGCATTGATAGTCAACAAATCCACCACCTTATATATCCTGACAAGAAAAGAAAAGTGGTCACAAACTCTAGTGACATCAATACATATCTTTAAAGACATCCACCTATTACTTGAAGTGAATCCTAACTTAAAAAAAGTAGAGGGAGATTAATAATCCATTCCAAACTAGAATAGTGCATAAGACGTTTAAGAAGGGATTGAATGTTCGGCGTGAAGGCCCTTTGTGGAGCACGGAATCTCTACCATCGACTAGAGAAAATTCCACATTGAAAAAACTTTGTACATTGGTGAATAATAGCGCCCCCTATACAAAGGGCTTTCAAGAGTTTATTATCTCAACATATAGTGTAAGCATATATGTGTGGAAAACATAATAGTAAGGCATAACTTCTCTATGTGTATATAATAGGTCTTTTATTTATCTAGGGTCCTACCGATGTGATGTAATAAATAGCATATGCTCTTTAATCATTAAACATTGAAATTATGCACATGCCTTGTTTTTTTGATGACGTGTCCATTGAGGGCATAAGAAACACCTCAACAGCAACTTGGGGCATGAGGAAGCAGTTCTAGGTGAACTTATCAGTCATGCAACCATACCCAAAACTGAGTAATTCTGGGTACATTTGGGGGACTTTCAGGTACTTAACCAACCCTAAATAGCCCCAATTCTTAGATCTAGGTGTGATTCTTGAGCATAGTTTCATGTGCAGTAGCATTGTGGTTGGTCCTGAGCAATTTTTGGGACCTTTCCACCCATATAACAGTAGTATTCAAGATAATTACCATATCAGATCATGTTCATAGACTTAAGTCAAGCGTTCTAGGAAGTCAAATGGGCATGGAAAATAGCCTTATTTCATCCCAGTATTGCAACCAAATATTATCAGCACATTAAGCCTTATATTTGGTCTATTTTGGAAGTGTTTGGAGAATGATAATGACACCTAGCAGTCACAAATCATCCCTAATATAGATATTTCCAACACTAAGTTAGTTTTGCACAAATGTGTGGCCAAAAAATGATCAATGGAAATGAAACCTAAGTAGTGAGTATAGTGGTTTCCTATGTTGTATTTTATATATTGAACCTACGCCAAATCAACATGAGATGAGGAAGGTTTTTAGCAAATGTGGGTTCCCATTGTCACTTGTATTAGACCATCCCAATTCGGAATCATTATCTACTACTATTGATGTAGGAGCATCTACTCCATGGGGAGATTTGAAATGTAACTCAAACCTTAGGGTCTTGACCAATTCCCAAAAGGGGATTCTTTGTAAAATGTTTGTATAAATGATAAAGTTTCCAGATTAGGGTGTAGAATTTTTCAATTAGCTGAAGTGTCCATGTAAATAATGAATTATGTAACCAATTCCATAGATCATGGAATGACTTGAAGAGATAAGGAGGCACTTAAAAATAGGTGCTTGTAAATAGGGATATGTTGTGTGAATCACTAATGGGATAAGTTTGAAATGTCTATTTTTAGGAGCAGTTTGTTGGTTAGTAGGAAACAGTAATGTAATTTCAGGAATTTAGTTAGTGTACGATCTAGAGGTTCGATTTGTTAGAAGATACAATGTAATCCTATGGGAATGAGAGGATAGGAGGGAGGAATATGACCAAACAGAGGGTATGAGGCCATAGTAGATGAGTAGGAATTTCAGAAGCTAAGCCAGGGTCTTTGAAGTTTGTACAGTTTTAATTAATGAATGAGAAGAAAGATTCGATAATTTCTATGTGCTCTTATATAGTCTGTGTGAACATATTTGAGCTTTGATGAATGTTATATTTTGTAGAATAATTTAGCTTTGAATAAACCTTGATGAGAAGATGGTCTATTTAGGTGAAAGACCGTGAGTACATGCATATCTAATTTGAATGAAAGATAGAGAAATTCTGAATTTTGTAATTCAGGTAGTGAACTCGATTTTTGAAGATTTGATAAAGGGATATTGGTGAATTTGTGGTGTTCTTGTCAATAGTGTGTATTTGGAAATAAAAATTTCTCTAAGTAGTTATTAGATACTAACTTCGTGTGACCATTATCCAAGTCTACGTATAAATAAATCGGAGGCATTATACGCTTCTCTATTTGACATAAGGAACAACGTAACTACCTATATTCTATGCATTTGGAGTATGGTAAGGGTTATTCTTGATTAAAATTTTTAGTTTAATTATAATCATGGGATTGATTGAAGGATTGTGGAAAGACTTAGAAATTACAGCTATGAGTGTGAGCATGATGTAGCAAGGGTGTTCTTGTCCATAGGTGTTTGAAGCAATTTGTGCCACTATTTCATTGAGGAAGCTCGGGAACAATCTTCTTAACTCGACTACTTTCAAGTTGGCATAGTAAACTATTAGTTTATTGAGAATACAGTTGTGTGGGTAATGCATATATTTTACCAACACAACCTAAGTGTTGGCACACGCCAATTTTCCCATGCAACGCTCGATAGGGTAGATAAACTTCAAATAATTGAAGATATAGAGAAAGGTACTGAAGGTCCCTTGATTTGTTATACTATTGAGATGTTCCATTTTCCCAAAACTGTTAGCTACATCATGCTCACACTCATAGCTGTAATTTCTGAAATGGAGTGGAAAAAAGGGATAGAAATTTGTACTTACCGAAGACATATTTCAAGTCAATTTAGCACCATTCTCAATGAAATCCTAAAATCAGTCATGGTGGGTCAATCACAAACCCGTGCAAATAATATTGCAGTCAACTCCATGAAGGAATAACGCTGAAGAAACCTACAAACAAAAGAAGTGAAGAAACCGTCTCTTCAAGGGAACTCGACCCGTGAAGGAACCGACTCTATGAGAGAACTCAGGAAGTGAAAAATGCAACGCACGGGAGGGGACTTAGATGGTGGAGGTAAGTGAAAATTCAGTGTACTTGTTTATTTTCATTTTTATATGTTTTGTTTTTTTGTTTTATTTTATCTTTATTTTATTTTTTTATGCATTGTTTTATTTGTTTATAATTAGTTTAAATGTGTATTTTTATATGTTTTATTTTATTGTTTTTTATTTATTTTTTTATATGTTGTTTTTTAATTTTTTTTATGTATTGTTGTTATTGTTTATTTATCCATACACTATTCAAATATTTAGGGACTAAAGTTTAACATTGTAGAGACTCTTCTATTGAACCATAATAAAGTATTGAGTTATGATTTTTCGTCTATAGTGTATTCATACTTTAATTAATGAGAATGAGTAAATATATTCTCTTGTGATTGTGTGATCTATTTTGTCTTTTATGGGTAAGGTAAGTATATTAAGAATTAAAGATGTAGGTTGTATCTTTGTTCTAATATTTATGTGTGGCAAGCTACTATATTAAATTTCTAGAATTGTTGGAGAATCAAGATAGCGATGTTCATGTCATATGAAATGATGATGATGAGGATGATGATGACGACGATGGCGATGGTGATGACAAAGATGACAATGACGATGACGATGAAGATGAAGATGGTGATGACGATGAATATGATGATGATGATGATGTTGAAGATGATGATGATGATGATGATGATGTTGAAGATGATGATGATGATGATGATGATGATGATGTTGATGATGATGATTATGATGATGATGATGATGACTATGAAGTTGTTAGTTATGACGATGATGACGACGACGATGACGATGATGATCATGATGAAGATGATGATCATGATGTTGATGTCATATGAAATGATGAATATCATGATGACGATGATGATCATGATCATGATGATTATAATGATGTTATTTATGATTACGACGAAGACAACGATGATAATGATGATGATGATGATGTTTGAGTCTAGAAACCCTCCCATATCATCAATGCATGTGTCAGACATATTGTTTGACAATGAAGATGCCGATGATGATGACGATGACTATGATGATGACAATGATGATGATGATGATGACAATGATGATGATGATGATGACAATGATTATGATGACGTTAGTCATGATCATGACCATGTCAAATTTCAGAACAAGCTTGAATTGTTAGATTCAGTCATGTTTGAGTCTAGAAACCATCCCACACGGTCAATGCATGCATCAGGTCTAACCATGCCAAATTTCAGTCCAAGCCAAGTTTACACGTACCAATAAAATTCAATATTTATATCACAATATTCAATCAAAATATATAGAGTAGATAAATTATTGCATACCTCATACACTTCAATAGACTTCATAATGTTATACATCCAAGTCATCATATGTATCATCATATCTAGAGTCAACATTGTAAGGATTAGCCATATCATCATCATCATCTAAGTCAGTTACGATCATCATGTCATCGTCAATATCATCTTCATGGACATTGTCTGCTACATCATCTTATTCAAATAATTCTTCGACATATTCTTTTGGAACATTATCATCTAACTCATATCGATCATGATCTTCATCATCGTATTCTTCTTCCAGAGCCTTTTCATTACCTTCCTCCAAGTTATACTTTATCGGTCGTCCCCTTGTATCGTGTCTCAGAACAAATGACCAACCCGCTTTACATGGAACCTCAGAGTAAAACACATGTTCACATTGGCTTGGAAGAACATAGAGATTCATTCCTGGATCAAACAACCTTGTATTTACCATGGTAAATTCATTATCAGGTTCAATAATATTTATGTCGAGGTCACGTTGATTCAATCGTAAACTGTACCATTTGACAACGAACAGAACTACCTTGAAGGAGTTAAAGTCACACTGAATCATATCTTCCAGATACCCATAGTATCGATTTTCTGAGAGTTTTGGATGTCTGCCACTTCTAGAGGAAACATTGATCACCTCAAAGACTGCAGATATCCCACAATCTGATGTTTTCTTTTTTTCATCCAACTTTTTGATGCAATATCTATAGTCATTGAACACCATATCCTTATGGTGTTTTACCTACAATAATCCATACGTGAAAAGAATACATAATGATTCAATATTTATGATTAAGTGCATGTTTATGCCATACACAGAAAAAATCAACGTGTACATCAATATGTAATTTGCAAAAAAAAAAAAATAGATTGGTTGATTAATATGCTTGTGTGTCTATCTTTTAAACCATATGTTAAATCGATTTCCCTTTCTATAAGATTGGTATGTCCATTGCGATGTGTTTCTTTAACCAATGAAGGAACACCTTCCCATGATATTCCATGACCAGATTGTTCATGTCGTTCAATCCATACCTTCATCCATTCAATATTGTTTGCGATGTATAAATGAATTGCATCCCACTTGTTCGGCCTGGGGAAAGTGCGTAGGAAATAAGCGCAAGTGAAGAAATGCGCAAGAATCGGTCTGCAGTGCAAGCACAAGAAAGGAAATCTACACGGACAAAGGAAACGACAAACGAGGAAAGCTGCGCAGAAGAAGGAATAGGCGGAAAAGATGGCACCTGCTCGGAAAATGGAAACTACATGGAATGAATATGTTGCAAGGTAAAGCAGTAGCACAAGTGCATAATAATGATCAAAAGTGACAGGACGATCATGGGTGCTGAAGTCAACTTAAGTCATCGGATTCCACCAGAGTGAACGCATGCTTTAAGTAAGGTTGTTAGTGCCTCATGTCAATTCATGATCGCCACAGCTGTATCCTGAGGGGTGGATGATGGTGACAGTTAACAAACTTCCTCTATGCAGTCGACCCTGCATGGTCATGTAAAATACTATAAATAGGAGGATTCATAGTTAGAGGGTTGGTTTTTCAATAGCTAGAAGGTTGATTTTTAGTTGGATTTTAGTGATTATTTTTTTATGTTGGTTGTTTTAGCCTTTAGTTGCTTTGGACGGGTAAATAGAGGAAAGATCTATGAGAGAGCTGACGAAAGCTATGAGATATAAGTGATAGAGTAGTCAGAAGTCAGCAGGATGCAGTCGGGGTTAGTGAAGTAAAAGAGAATATTTTCTAGAGAGTTGCAGATGCTAGACTCGCAGGGATGATTTTAAGGAACCACACTTATTTAAAAGTGTATAAATGTTGGCGAATCTTACCAATTCTTAAAATGCCAACTATAAAATGTTTGGCGATATTTTCCATAAAATATTTTAATTTCCAAGGATTTTATATCATTTATATTATAATTTGCCGATTTTTAGGTTGAAAACATTTTACCCCATCAAAATTGGGTGAAACAGGGCTTCAAAAAATGCAAAATGGTGAATCTTTTTTTAGCGAAAAACATGGAAAAATAGCCCATTTGGCTAAAATTCGCCCCTAAAATTATCCTTGTACTAGAGAGATCGATCCAGGCCATGTGTGAATCAGTAGATGGTAGCAGTAGAGTAGGAGAAATAAGACAGAGAGCATGAGAGAAAAAGAGAGTTTGAGCAGAAAGCTAGATATAAGACAGTCTACAGTTAAATGCAGGCTGAAGGCGCCATATATTTCTCATGCCATATGAAGAGCACCTTGTGGTTTTTCCCAGATGGGTTTCCACATGAATTCTCTTATGTGTTGATGATTTCCTGTGTATGTTTGTTATGCTTATGATGCAAGTTCTGTTATGGTTGAATGAATGATGCACTATCAATAAGAGTCTGAATGCATGAATAGGTTATTATGTACATCTTTTGAGTATTATTTTATGTTTACGTTGCAATAATTGTTGTGCGTCTATTATATTGCACATGTCTGTTAGCTTGCATTTATATTCAGTTATGTTTCAAGTACTTAGGCTGAATTTGTGTCGCGTCGTTAGTAGTTAATAAAAGATATGCGCGGTGTGCGCTATAGTTAGGCGGAAATGGCTCCATCCTCGTGACTTGGTTGAGCTCCTTGGACATGCTCCAAGGAACTATAATCCCTCAACAATCATGAAAACATGGTTCCATTGGTTACCCATCGAAGAGATATCTCGAGTGAGACTGCGCCTGCTCTGTTGGCATTGCCGATGGGGCTTGGTCTGTCAGGCCGGTATCTCAAGTGTTTGTTGGGTTGACAGGTTGTGTAGAACCTATTTCGCATGAGTTAGGAATAGTGGCCAACAAATGGTTTTGTTTTCAAGACTCTATTGATCAAAATGAGGTAAACATTGTGGCACCCAACTAAGAGTGAAGTCGAGGAGTGGCTAGAGTCAAAGACGTCGATATTTGTGCAGAAGGAAAGTGAGGGTTTGTGGCTGAGCCCTAAGAACTGGTTGCAGCAATATCTATATTCGGATATCCATGAAATTTTTTTCGTAGAATTCCCCATTGTATTGCAAGAGTGGTTGTCGGAGTTAGCAACAACTTCCAGTGAAGAGGAGTAGTTGAATGGACCGACCTGTTGACACAAGAAATAGCGCAAGTAAGTAACCATATTTCCAGAGTTGTTGATTTTTGTATTGTTAGCATAATAGAAGGATTGTTACTGAGTTTTTTGTTGAAGTGATAACCTCGTATAGCGAGGCAGAAAGACATTTTTTCCAAGGACCTTAGGGAAGGTACCTTATGTCTATAAACCTATGGATTAAAATGCTCCTTTATGAAAAATGTATTTTACAACTCAGCGATTGAGTCGCACAGTCCATGAAGGGGGTAAGTTGTGTATAATTTAGGAGTAATATGGAAGGTAGTAAGAAGAAATATTCTCAAGAAGTTTAGAAGATGAGTTGGACGCTAGATTCTTAAGGAGTGGAAGGAGGTTCCGGTCAGGAAAGAGGAGGAAGGTAACAGGAGGTAGGAGAGCTTATAGCCTGCTGAGGGAAGGTGAATATGGATGTGAGTCACACCTAGAAGAAGGGTCCTATGATGAAGAGGAGGAATATAGTCTAATTTCTGAGAGAGAAGGATCGAAAGAGTCTGCAGAGACACCAAGGACAGGACTTTCCTACGACATTCCAAGAAGATCCCCTAAAATGAGACCTAGAAGTTCCTCACTTGAACCGCTTGGGAACACTAGTAGTCCTAGTGTCGGAACTGATGCGCAAGGATGCCCATCAGTGATCACAGTAAATCCATCAAATCTTGGGAACCCATTGAACAACCCCAGTGCCACCCTAATGGTGGGGATAGATGTTAGACTACCCACATTCAATGGGAATGGAATAGAGGATCCAGAACAACACTGGTTCCTCCGAGGGGGTATGGACGTCAGTCTGCTTTGTTAGCAAATATGTCATCCAAAAATATAAAATGATTACGACTCTGCAAGGTCGTGCACTGGATTGGTACATGAAGTACTATGTAGTACCACTCGGGCAGCCACAGAGGACTCTGGAAAATATTCGACGCGCAATGATCTCAAAATTCAGAAAGCCACAATATGGGTCCCAATGTATAACCGAGATCAAGGAGATTAAGCAGGATCCAACAGAAATAGTATGGGACTTTGATCAGCGGTTCAATACGTTAATGGCCAAAGTAAGCTTCCAAATGTCATACGTGCAGCATAAAGAGTGTTTTATTGTTGCATTGTTGTTGCACATTAGAGGACCACTGATGCATCAAATTATTGCGACACAGACGGAGGCACTGGAGTTGGTAATGAATCTAGAGGCTTCACCTATTGGAGATGACGCTGCATGAATGATACAAATTCAGTTGCAATTGGCCAATCTGACTATTGAGCTCCAAGACATAAAAAGAGGAAAAGAGGTGCAGGAAGACCTTTGGTGTACGTGATGTCAGACCAATCATACCAAAGATTATTATCCAGCTTACATGAAATACATATCGTCCGGTGTGCCAAACCTGTTGAGTACCCAGGGGCTGCCCTGGTGCAACATATTACATACAAGAGAACACAGCGACGTAGATTGCATGTTCTTGCAAAAGATGGTATGTACCCTAGCTAGTCTGTATTGTAAATTTTGCAGATCTACAGGCCATGATGAAAAATATTATAGGGCCTACAAACTTCTGAGAGAGAAAATAGTAGATGCATATCTAATGAAGACTAAGGAGAAAATAAATATTGAGCAGGTTGGGGCTCAGTTCTAGGTTGTGCCTTAGTTTCAAGCTGTGCCTTAGTTTCGTCCTGCACAGTAGTTTCAGAAAGCACCGCAGTTTCAAAACACAGGCCTGTATAACTTGTATCAACAACAGTATGCACAACCGCAATACCTGTCGTAACTACCACAACCTCATTTGAGGGGGGGTGGCAGTTACAGGGGCCGAGGAGGAGGAGGATTTGGCCGAGGGATAGGGCTAGTGGTATGCTGCAATTATGGAGCGCAGGGACACTATGCTAGAGACTGCCCTGAACCTACAAAGACTTTCTCATATTGCAAATAAGAACACAATGTGGAGTAATGTCTGCAACTTATTTCTAGATGGAAATCCCAGACGGTTCGAACAGCTAAACCAGCACCAAATCCTGCATTGAATGCTCCCAACCTGAATGCTAATTCCAACATTCAGATGATAGTCACAAAACCATGGGAACCAAGTGTAGTTGTGATAACTAGGGGAGTTACCGTGATGGGTGCATATCAAGCTACGCAAACAGAGCCTGCAGCGCAAGCGCAACCACAAGTGCGACCCCCCGCACAAAGCAAAGTACTGTTGGATGTTCAAAAGAAAAAGTACATATTCATGGATGTACGCCCAGAGTTTGTCGGAACAGAGCAACCATCCATTTCAAGCCAAGTGAAGGATATGCCTGAGATATTATAGAATATATTCGAGCAACAGACTGCAAGAAAAAGTGCATATAAGGCTATTAATCTCAAACCATTCCTATCAAGTTGTTTGGTGCTAATCCATGACAAGGATGCACTTACAGAGTTGGAAGCACTTATCAAAACACTTTCAGAAGAAGACCCGCTAGCAAAGAAGGCTAACAATGTCAAGACAAAGTTCAAAATGGGACACATGTTGTCAGGAATTTCGTTACACCTGCTGCAGATAGAAGTTGTTCCTATGGTTTGAATGGAATAGAGGATCTAGAACAACACTGGTTCCTCTGCGAGGGGGTATGGACGTCGGTCTACTTTGTTAACAAATATGTCATCCGAAAAGAGCAAATGATTATGACTCTGCAGGGCCATGCACTGGATTGGTACATGAAGTACTATGTAGTACCACTCGGGCAGCCGCGGAGGACTCTGGAAGAGATTCGACGCGCAATGATCTCAGAATTTAGAAAGCCACAATATGGGTCCCAATGTATAACCAAGATCAAGGAGATTAAGCAAGATCCAACAGAAATAGTATGGGACTTTGATCAACGGTTCAATACGTTGATGGCCAATGTAAGCTTCCAAATGTCATACGTGCAGCATAAAGAGTGTTTTATTGTTGCATTGTTGCTGCACATTAGAGGACCACTGATGCATCAAATTATTGCGACACAGACGGAGGCACTGGAGTTGGCAATGAATCTAGAGGCTTCACCTATTGGAGATGGCGCCGCATGAATGATACAAATTCAGTCACAATTGGCTAATCTGACTATTGCGCTCCAAGACATAAAAAGAGGAAAAGAGGTGCAGGAAGACCTTTGGTGTACGTGATGTCAGACCAATCATACCAAAGATGATTATCTAGCTTACATGAAATAGATATCGTCCGGTGTGCCAAACCCGTTGAGTACCCAGGGGCTGCCCTGGTGCAACATAATACATACAAGAGAACACGGCGACGTAGATTGCATGTTCTTGCAGAAGATGGTATGTACCCCAGCTAGTCTGTATCGTAAATTTTGCAGATCTACAGGCCATGATGAAAAATATTGTAGGGCCTACAAACTTCTGAGAGAGAAAATAGTAGATGCATATCTAATGAAGACTAAGGAGAAAATAAATATTGAGCAGGTTGTGGCTCAGTTCTAGGTTGTGCCTTAGTTTCAAGTTGTGCCTTAGTTTCGTCCTGCACAGTAGTTTCAGAAAGCACCGCAATTTCAGAACACAGGCATGTATAACTTGTATCAACAATAGTATGCACAACCGCAATACCTGTCGTAACTTCCACAACCTCAATTGAGGGGGGGTGGCAGTTACAGGGGCCAAGGAGGAGGAGGATTTGGCCGAGGGAGAGGGCTAGTGGTATGCTGCAATTATGGAGTGCAGGGACACTATGCTAGAGACTGCCCTGAACCTACAAAGACTTTCTCATATTGCAAATAAGAACACAATGTGGAGCAATGTCTGCAACTTATTTCTAGATGGCAATCCCAGACGGGTCGAACAGCTAACCCAGCACCAAATCCTACGTTGAATGCTCCCAACCTGAATGCTAATTCCAACATTCAGATGATAGTCACAAAACCATGGGAACCAAGTGTAGTTGTGATAACTAGGGGAGTTACCGTGATGGGTGCATATCAAGCTACGCAAACAGAGCCTACAGCGCAAGCGCAACCACAAGTGCGACCCCCCGCGCAAAACAAAGTACCGTTGGATGTTCAAAACAAAAAGTGCATATTCATGGATGTACGCCCAGAGTTTGTCGGAACATAGCAACCATCCATTTCAAGCCAAGTGAAGGATATGCCTGAGATATTCTAGAATATATTCGAGCAACAGACTGCAAGAAAAAGTGCATATAAGGGTATTAATCTCAAACCATTCCTATCAAGTTGTTTGGTGCTAATCAATGACAAGGATGCACTTGCAGAGTTGGAAGCACTTATCGAAACACTTTCAGAAGAAGACCCGCTAACAAAGAAGGCTAACAATGTCAAGACAAAGTTCAAAATGGGACACGTGTTGTTAGGAATTTCGTTACACCTACTGCAGATAGAAGTTGTTCCTATGGTTTGAATGGTTCAGATCCAGAACAAATAAGTCACAACAAAGCTGATAGACTTCTCCTAGAAACTATAGACACATGGAATGCAATCTTCATAGATTGATGTGGCTCTTTACCTATGGCAAGAGATCTCCAAGAAGATACCTACAAAAACACATCAAACAAAAAAGATCAAAAGTACCAAAGTATTATCTATAGATCTATATTGGTGACTAAGGAATCCAATAATGAACATGAAAGATTATACAATACAAGTTATATGGGAAGAAAATCAACTTTGCATTAATGAATAATGAAAGAGATACAACTTGCGCCTTAGTGTTGAATGCACTCCTTCACAAAATTGATTTCTTATCCCCCGATAACTCCAACTTTCTATTATATGCTCACTCTTAATAAATCAGTCCAGAATGTCAAAATGGCAGCATGACTTTGCTCTCCCCTCAACCATGGGGTATGAGCCTATTTATATAGGCCTCAAATGGATAGAGATGGTTAATAATTTGGTGGGTAATGTGGACATGAGGTCCCCAAAGCATGGATCTCGTGCTCAACTGACCCAGGTGAATAGGGATAAGGCCTGCCACAAAGCTTTTTATCTAGAAGCTTCATGAAGCTTCTCTTTTTCAATTTTTACCTAGGGAATCGCTCCTATTTCTTGATGATAGAGCAATGCTCGGAAGAACCTCTCCTCAGATAAAGAGTAAAGACAGTGCCACCATCTATCTTCAACACAACTCAGGTGGTGCTGAAGAAGGCACCGCTCCTAAGCTTAAGGGTAGAAGTGGTGCTAGGTTTTTATGTACAAGTTTGACATTTGGATCAGGGTTTTCACTTCAAGATTTGGGAATAAGGGAAAACATATATGTTTAGGATCTTATCACATGTTTATGACAAGATTTGGATGTAACATAATGCCCCCCAAAGCATGAGGCTAGAGGGATACGATAGGAAAGAGCTTTGATAGAGAAAGTTATCACTTTTGAGGCAAGAATCAGCTTGATCGGAGATCAACATCAACCAAGAATCTGCAATACATCAATACTTTTGACTCATGAGTAAATGTGTCCTCACCATGCCTACATACCAATACAAGGAAGACCCATGGAAGAGATAAACAAACATGGCTACTAGAATACAGCGTAGATCCATGTGATCATGAGGACTCAAACTTGGACATAGCTACCATACATACAACATAGATCTATGTCATACAGACACAAATTTGAGCATAGCCACGACCATACAAATGTGGATCCATGCTAGTACTTCATACAATATACTCCATCACAACCTAGGGAGAAAGCTATGAGTGATTTATAACAAATACCCAGGGTCTTCATCTCATTTCCCACAAAGTACGGTTCTATCCATGTGATTACAATGATCTGATGTCGAACATGGTAGAAACCACTTGATTACCAGTCAATGATATGAATCGTTAACAAGTGCGAGGGAAATCACCATTGATGTCAACGATTCCCAAGGTACCCTAGTACAATCTACTGAGTGTGAATAGATGTTTTGATGTCGAACACCCAATAGAATTTGTCGATCAAAGGTCAATGATGTGAATCTTTGTCTAAAGTGGGAGAATCTATCATTGAGGCATACAGATCTCAAGGTACTAAACTTTTTTCTAAAACTATTTCCCAAATGATGAGCTGATGTCGAAAGGAATAGTCTCATCGAAGGAGGGCCATGATGAATCCCACATCGACGACACGAAACTCGGAACAAAGTTCTAGAATGTTGTAGATAATGTAACCATGGGACTGACTCAAAACAACAACAAAAAGGTAACTACTCTTACTTCCTTTGAACATCAAGCGACACGACAATAGACTTGACAGCATGACTAGATCAGGTGGATACACAGTACGACAGTGGACAATGCATTCTTTTGAAAGACTCAAAGGAGTGACATGACTCATGAAAGTGGATCAACTTGTAAGTCAGCTGAATACCCAATTGACTGAATGATATGTAGACAATTTCCATGTTCAAAGGTGACATACAACAGCCATTTATTTGCAAGATGATTCCCTTCCCTTAATTTCCCCATCATGATTAATGAGTGCCTCTTTTCATTTTTACGAGTCCAAAGAGGGTAACAAACACTCGTTTTAACTCGTCCAAAGACAAGTCCATTATCATATATTTAACAAACCTAACAAAGGAGGGGTTCATTCTTTGAACGGGTCTCTCAGTGTTTATTTTTAACGAGTCCAATGAAATGAAACTCGGTATCGTTCATGTTTAGAGAGTTTGAACAAAGATGGAAGAAGACTCCAAAGGGTCCTTTTTTGTATGATTTAGTCTCCAGGTCCCAAAAAAGTGTAAAATAATACCCAAGAGAACTCTTCTAGTCATGATTGGATGGAGTGTTCCTTCTTCGTAAATAGTCTATCCGAACCGAAAAAGAGATAACCTGCCATCAGAGAGACAAATCTTCAAATACTTTTACGAGTATGAAGAAGACAAATAATTGACAATCTTTTCATATTTAGGGAGTCTGAAAAGAGTTTAAAGGATACTTCATTAGGTTTCTTTTTCACGATGAGAAGTTTTTTACGAGCTTGAAAAGAATCAGAAAAAGAATCAAAACTTTGATACCGAGTTCTAAAAGCGTGACCAAAGTGTCGAAGAAAACGATCAGGGACTTTTTCTGTTTTCTAGAAGTACAGAAAAGTAAAAAACAAACTTCTCCATAGACACTACTATTTACCTTTTCATCCCTGCAAGACCTAAAAAGTCCATTAGTCCCCTAATGTTTTGAAAAAATGACTTTACAAACTATATAAAAGGGTTTTCTCACATCACAATGATTTAAAAATATTAATAACAATATGAAAAACCTAAAAAATATATTAAAAGCAATTTGAATAGTAAAAACAAGTCATTTTACTACTTACAATTTTGTGAGAGCATTTGGGAGACTTTTGGAGCCATATCTACAACCGAAGATTACAGGAGCATCCACCGTCTATTTCAAGTACCGTCAGAGCCAGATAGATGCTAGAACCTTTCTCTTCCATTTTATCATTTCCATTTTTTCTTTGGTTAGGGTTTCAGGGGTCGTTGAACAATCCCTAAACCCAAATTGCGGGCACCGCTCCTGCTCCTTGCGAGATAGGAAGTGCCCGATAAAAATCGTCATTGTTCAACTTCACTCAGGTGCTGCCACCGCTCTATATACACGAAGGAAAGGTGGTGTCAGCCGTGAGGTTGGAAAAGTGAGTGGGTAAGGAAAAAGAAAATGATTTTAATGATTTTAATGGTTGAGTATGGTTTTGACAAGCTCATTTGTTGTTTTTGGCATGTTTTATCCGGTCAAAAATGGCTATATGGAAAGAAAGGAAACATGATGATGATGATGCCCTAGATGAGGGAAATGCGGTGTATTGCTTCTTTGAGAGTTTTTGGCCTTGTAAACATTTTCTGCACTTTGAGCATGATATCCCATGAGCGCCTGGTAGAGCGTATTCTGCGTATGTGGAACCCTAAGCAACAGTATTTTGAGGTGCCATCTCATGTGCTGACCATAGAGGTAGAATATATCTACTTTCTAATAATATTTTCTAGGTGGGGTGCTCGTGTTTATTTACTGGCCCTCGAGGAGGGTATGTGACCACCCAGGAGCTGATAAACCGCTATTACATGCCCAGTACTAGGATGTCGGGGAAGAAGATCCCCATAAAGGCAGTGGTGGATGATGCACTGCGCACTGTCCTTTTTACTATGCAGAGGATGGAAGGAAGCCAAGGGCTTCACCAGGCATCCAGAGCGCATTAACTGTATGCCATAGAGGCTATGGCACCCACTGTCTTTAACTGGGCAGAGGCACTACTTCCGGTTTTCAAGGACCAACTGACTAAATGTCAGTAAGGGGAATTGAAATAGTTCAGCTATGGAACTATCTTAGCTTGTTTCTTTTTCGAGCAAGTGCACCACTTGAAGCCCCAAGTGATTTTTACAGAGCTAAGGCCCAGAGACCCTCGTATGTTGAGGTGGGTAGAGCTTATGGCTCATACAAGAGGCAACAGAGTTAAAGTGAAGTATGATGCTAGATTCTTCCATTGGTTAGATGACCAGATTCTCATGATTGAGGATTACACATATGCGGGTACTAACTTCAGGGATGACCCTGATCTACCACTTCCACCTAGAGAAGAGTGGGGGAATAATTGTAAGAAACAAGATTCTAAAATGTTGATTATGTTTTTGTATTTTCATGTTTTAAAGTTTTTTTATAAGTAGTAACAAGACCTAAATTTTCTCATGCAGATGTTGGTATGGCACGACCTGGGGGATCATCCCCAATGGACAAGAGAGAGGGATCTCGGTTTGTTCGTCAAGGTGATGACCAGCTGAGAGAGTTAGAGGAGAACTTGGAGAGGTTAACCCTAGACATACAAGATGCATATATTGATGACCTCCCAATGAGGTACCAGAGGCACACTGTGGGAGTGCCAGGTCGTTTCAACCGACTGCTACATAGAGTAGTGCGGGCTGTCATGTGTTACCATGACCATTACTAGATGATGTTCTACACGATGTATTATTGAAAGCTAATTCAGCTNCCTGAAATCCATCATGCTTCAGACAAGGTCTTGTGACCATTTTTCCAAAAAATTATATATATATATATATATATATATATATATATATATATACAGAATTTGTTCCTGGTGTTTATATGTCTCACATGGCAAATGTATTTACATTATTTTATGTGTTATTTACTATTTATTTACAATATGATGAACCATGTTTGATTTTAAAGTTATGTATGAGCAATATACCAATCTAGGATATAGTTTTCCAATGAATCAACAACTGCATTGTCTACCCTAGGGTAAAACCAGTTGTTGTTTTAACCAAAGTTCTATAAACCTAAAGAGTGAAAAAGAGAGTCTAGTGCTAGTTGGATTTGTGATCTCCAACCATCCGACACAACATAGTTTTCAAGACTTTATTAATGGCCTCGACCTGACCATTAGCCTATAGGTAATAGGGAGTTGAGTTTTCATGGCAAAAACCCCACTTAGCACTTAACTCTTTCATCATCTGATTCTGGAAATGTGATCCGTGGTCAGTGACTATGGACTGATGAACTCCAAACCTATATATTACATGATTGAAAAGAAATAGGGTGATAGTCTTACCATCCTCTAAATATGTAGGCATAGCCTCAGCCCATTTAGTAAAATAATCCATGACTACTATGATGTAACCATGCCCCCCGGCTGAGGTAGGCTTACAATGCATAAAATATATCCCCCATTTGGAAAAAGGGACAACGATAATGACGGGGTGTAACAAATAAGGGTGGGTGCGCTTTTTCGGATAGAAATGTTGGCATGGTGGGAATTTCTTAACATCCTCATGAAAAACTTTGAAAATTGAGGGCCATAATTAGCCAGCGCGAAGGATTTTCTCGGCTATAGCCATCCCAGAAAGATAATCGCCACATGCTCCAGAGTAGCATTCATTAAGAACCTGTTCAGGCTCTTCATGGGTGATGCATCGTCGGAGAATGGAATCTATACCATGCCTATACAATGTATCATTTAGGATAAGGTAATATTTTGCATGGTGACGAATACGGTGATGATCATCATGAGATAGGTTGGGCTGAAATCTCTGTGTCTGGAGATAAATGATTAAATATCCATACCACGGGTTGGTAGTGCTTATTAAGAACATAAATTCATCCAGGAATGAATCACTAGGCTCAAAATCCATCAAAGCACAGGGAAGGTCACACATCAGCTCTACAAAGACCAATGATTTCTTTGAAGTAGCTTTGGAAAACTAAAGGTCAAACTCCTACAGGATGACAATCCAATGGGAGTATTTTCCCCCTAGCACCTGACAAGTCGGTATGTAGTACATAGGGTTTTGGTCTGCGAGTACGGTGGTGGTGCAAAGAAAGATGTAATGACGCAATTTTTGGACAGCAATGACCGTAGCCAATGCTAACTTATCCACATGTCAGTATTGAGTTTCAGAATCAAGAAGATTCTTACTAGCATAGTATATCACGTGTTCTTCGTTGTTTTGATCCTCTTGGGATAGAAACATTCCAATGGTAGTAGTAGAGGTAGCAACATACAAGAGAAAATACTTTGAATAATCTGGGGGTTGTATCATGGGTGAATGTGTTAGAGCATGCTTAAGATTATCAAAGGCTCGTTGGGCCTGGTCATCCCAGAAGAATGGAATGTCCTTCTTAAGGAGACGCATATAACCATGCGTTTTCTCAGCAAATTTACAAACAAAATGCCAAAGAAAGTTTTCCTTCCCTTGCAAACTTTGGAGTTCAAGGAGGTTAGTTGGGGCAGGCAGGGCAAGTATAGTAGCAATTTTGAGTGGATCAATCCAGATGCCATCCTTAAAAAGTGCTCTATACACTTCAGTTTCATTTATTGAACAGTTCTGCCCTACATGAACATGTTCAATAGTTCCAGGATCGACTGATATGTTGATTGGAGCCGTTTTGGTAATGGTGCATAAATTTCCTTCAGACTCAAAATCTTGCAACAAGACAGGTGTTTGCAGAATGTCGACAATATCAGTACCCGAGAGAGATACAAAATCATTATCTGTCGAACTGGTATTGGGGAGGAACGAGGATCTGTGATGATGATCCTCCCATACTGATTCATTCATACTCATAATCTCTATAATGGACTCGTCCGATGGAAAAGTCTAGGAGAGATAATCCAGAGTATGAAGAGAGGTCTCTAACCAGTGGGGTAGGTGGTAAGGATCCGAATCCATAAGATGAATATCATCTATATAGTCATCACAAATGGATTGGATTGCATCATAAACTGCTTCATGCAAGCTATGAGAAGATGACTCAACAACTTATTTACCCTTGGGATCATATCCAAATGAAGAGATCATATTGACAGTCATCATCTCTGTGCTAGAAGGAGCTGATGGGAACAAACCCATGAGGGTGGAGTCTTTCAGCATACCTACCCCAATCGACTGGTAAGGATGAGGAGACTGACCTAGCATAGGGATTTTATTTTCCGTAGGGGAGGTAACATCCGACGTGCAGAAATTGAGTTGATCAATTGTCACAATTCTTTCCAAAAGTGGAAACTCGAGAGTCCTAAACACCGTCGAAGCTACAATGGTCATATCATAAAACCAGTTTCTTCCTAAGAGGAGATTGTAGTCTAACGGGGCATCCCCTACTTCCACCTGAATGGAAAAAAAATTTCCCATTAGCTCAACTGAAAGTGCTAGCATGAGAACATGGGGTTGGAAACCTCTTCCATCAAAGGATTTTAGGGTTGTTGGTGATTTCATAAGCTCGAGAAAGCCAACAGATTTCGAACAAGATAAGGACAAGACTAAATTTAAAGTGCCTTCATCTAGAATAGTCCTAAAGACCTTTTTCCCAACTAATTTTGTTATGATTTGGAAAGCGATTTGGTGAGGTAATATGGATTTGTATTTCTCGACGTTGAAATGGATCAAATTCATATTATCTGGGTCCAGGGCTCCTAAGGAAGTTAACAAGTTTTTGTGTTGCATGGGGCAGCTTTGGAGTGCTTCTAAGGTAGACATTGCACATGGTTCCTGAGAGAAGTATTCAACAACATTATAGAAGTGTGTAGCTCAGGAATTAGGGTTAAAAATATATTTCGTAAGAGTACTCTTGGGTGGACGCAAAATCATGTCGATATTAGGCTTCTCGATAGTTAAAGGACCATTGGACGAGGATGCAGGAGAACCAATGGAGAGATATTTATCTGGAGAAGGATTTTATTTTTCTTCTCCTCAGGCTTGTCGTATGACTGACTACGAGTTGTTAAACTAATATTTTCCAAAGAAATCATTCGAATTTCCTCTATAGAATTAGAAATTCCATGGTTAGACAAGTGGTCTACCAATTGTTGCTGAGAAGGAAAAGGATCAATGAGAACTGTTGGTGCAGGGTTACTTTTTAAAAATTTGTTAATTTCATCACGTCGGGGACACTCCTTCGTGAAATTATCGCCACCACACAATAGGCAAGGATATATGGCTTTCATTTTTCCTTTATTGTCACTTTCCGGGGCCGTGGGTTTGGGATTTTCCTATTGGTTTCTGGGTTTCCAATTTTTACCTTTTTTTCTTATTATTGGATGACTGCATACTTTGAATAGAATTCACCTTGATGGAAACCATAGGATTAGAAAGAGAAATAGTAGAAGGATCGGGTTGTTTAGAATATTTTACCGTCAACGAGGGCTAGATTGAACCGATAACCCCGTCGACAGAAGTTTCTGCAGGTGGCTTAGTCGGGTCCGTGCTAGGACGAGGAGCTTGAGGAATAAGGCCATGCAAATTTTTAGATTGGGAATACACCAAGTCCATATACTGAGCATGACTGATATCCTACTCTTCAGTGACAGCACCCCCTATAGCCACATCTTGAGCAATGGGTGGCAACCAAGACTTCATAAACCAATTATCTAAGAGTTGGTCCGGGATAGGGGATTTAATGAGCCTTCTCTGCCTTCTCAACTCATGGATCTGATCGGATATGTGGGTGGAGGTATTTTGACACAAATAGTTCAAATGGTCTGTACCCGCTTCATAATGAATGGGTAGGTGAAAGTGCATGAGGAAGATAGTTTCCAGTGAACTAAAATCCACAAATGCATGTTGTGGAAGTTCAATGTACCACTTGGAAGCCATACCAATCAATGTGTGTTGGAAGAGTCTCAAACGGACATAACCATCCATCAAGGAGTTCGATGAACACCATAGATGGAAAGTCATAACATGGTTTTTTGGATCATCTCCCTGTTTTCCATCAAATTTTGGAATGCTCGATAATAACTTTACCAGAATTGCGGGCCACGAAGGGTTGTGCCTAATGGGATCATTTATCAATTTGGATAAATTGGGTAAATCCAAAGTTTCTAGGAAAGGTAACTGATGATTGGGCTCCACATACTGGTAGTATTGATAAGGCATGTATCCACCGGTAGGGTTGTAAGTTGACTGATACATAGTTTGTTGAAATTTTTGATGAGATGATGAACCTCCCAAACATTGACCTCCAGAATTAGGTCCACCAGGACCACTAGGACCATTAGGAGGAGGACCACCATAACCACCAGGACCCCCGGGACCACCAGGAGGAGGGCCACCAGAACCACCAAGACCACTAGGAGGAGGACCACCAGGACCCCCAAGACCACTAGGGCCTCCAGGACCACCAGGAATATTACCACCATAAGGCGGTACTCCGGAACCTCCAGCAATATGAATAGGTATCCCTCCCATTGTTGGCATGTAGGACCAGTTGTGTTTCCCCCACGGTGTAAACGTATTCCCAAGGTATGAAATTCCAGTATAAGACATTCCTATAGGAGTAGGTTGGTAATTTGTATTTCCTACTGGAATTTGATTTGTTAGATAACCATAACCCCATGATGTAACGTCCTCGACCCTCTGACCGGCGAAGAGGACGCTACTAAACCATCAAACATCTAGGCATCTAGCCCCATAAACATGAACATACATAAAATGCTGAAATAAAATTCTTAAAACATAAAACATGCTAAGATGCATAGTCATTCACATTCACAGTGGAAGCAAACATACATTCAGACATTCAACATGTTCATCATAGTTCATTAGCCATCAAATATAATTGTAGAGATGAAATAGACAAGGATACTTATCTCATAAAGAACTTGTCCTGCAACCAGCTACGTCGTTGCAACGTTCCACCCAACTATAGGCCAGCGTGCTCATCAATCTCTTAGCAACACTGCCACCCCCGGGCTGGGCATGATTCCCCAAGGAATAAGGGACTAAGCAGGCTTACACATAGCCAAGGTACACAAATCATCCAATCCCACGCAGCAGGGCTTATCGAGCTATCAAGGAGCTGGGAGAAGCTAAATGCTAAGCTGGTGAGCTCATGGAAGAGCTAAGGACACCTACACCAGAGCTAGCTTGACCTCTAAGACACCCACACGCACACTTGACATCAGGAATCAGTCCCTTCTTTGTTTCACAATCCCTCAGGCCCTTACTTCCCTTTCCAATGCTCTTCTGGGGTTATGGAGAAGAAATCTAGCCATCTAACTATGTCTGTGTGGCTCCCCAAACCCACATTTCTCAAGCATACCCATCCTGCAATCCCACTCCACACAGTCTGAAGACCAACCACTGCATGCATGCAACAAAACCAGCAATTATAACTTTGACAGGGGAAAACAGTCCTTGAGTTATTATTGGCCCCATCGTGGCCAAAACAACACAATTGTAACCTACAGCAGCTCCCAAGTATGAGGGAAAACACAGCCAACACCACATAGATACCCACAGTAATCAAATTGATCCGGGGAGGACAACAATCACAGTTCAGCGATGAAATCCTGGGACATTACACAGTCTGATTCCAATCACTGGATAGGGGACAAAAATGTTCCTTCCTCAACAATGGAATCACGGCACATTATCACAGTCGGCACAACATGAATGAGGCCATAGCCAACGATCCATGAAGAACCCACAGTCCCCGGTTCAACAATGAAGTGTCCAGACCCCCAATCAATGTGTGAGGCAAAGTAGCTGGTGTCTCTGCGTGAGATGGACAAGGAAGAGAAATCCCCTACGTGAGGAATGAACAACCAAAACCATCCCCAAAGGAAGGACGAGACAATGCACAGTCTGATCATACCCATGGAAAAATCGATCCTCTGCGTGTATGGAAGGGATGCAACCACCAACCGGCAATCTTCCTGAGAGAGAGAAGGAAAACCCCTAAAAAATGGAATGTGGAACATTTTAACTCTACCTAGTGTGAGGGAAAATGAATAGACTCTCCATCCCCATAATGGACACACCATCCGCTACCAAAAGGCACGTCGTGGAGAGTGAGAGTAGACGTGGCCGTAGTGGTGTTTTTCCTGCCAGCCAACAGCTGCCCCCAACTAACAACAGAAAACAAAGGTGGTGGTTCGATGAGACAAGAGAAGGTGAGTGAAGAGAGTGGTGACACACGGATTTTCCCCAATGGCTCCCACGAGTTAGACAATCCCCCCCTTAACCTTAGGAATAATGCCCTTTTCATTTTAACGTTGCACCGTCGTAGCTGGTTGTAGGTTTATTTTAATTGATGTGCATATTTACATGATGTCAAACTCTAATGTGTCGAATAGCACGACATACCATCGACAACGATCCCGATTGTCGAAACATACACAACCAAATCGATGGTGGGGATTTTGCCTTAAGCTCCATACCATGATTAATTACAAAATATACATCATGTATATTTAAATGAAAACGGGGTCAACACCGAGGTATTACAATCCCCTCCCCCTTGGAATAACATTTTCCTCGGTGTTCCAATACATATACAATTTGCACATCAAATTTCAAAATTGTACAGATCTGTCCCACGTTCAATTATTTACTTGAACTTTCAGGACCAAGCCCGTCAGCTTCCACAAGCTTCTCTTACTAGTTCTCATCTTCCGGCTCATCCCCAAGTGTAGGAACTTTTCTGCATCTTGAGCATCTCTCCAAGATTTTCTTGGGTCTTGGCAATTTTTTGAAGAATACTTCCAGCCAAGTTCAACAGATTTTGGTCTACTACCATGATCAATGTGCACACTGAACTTCACTTTTATCACCTGTGAAATGCATCATTGAAATTATGTTAGACCAAGCATATTATAGGAATTAAAATTAGTCAATTAATTGCCCAATTAGCATGACAGTCCAAGTCTCATCAAGGAGACTTTCATATTTTTCATGCCTTCCCAGCAGGCACATGAGCTCATTCATGTCCATTCTTGGGCAAGGATTTAACTATTCCAGCATTCATAATTATTTTAAGCAAATAGACACATTCTATTTTCAGCCATACATGTATTCAACAATCTTCTATTTTCACAATGCATAAGTATATATAATTAAAAGGCAACAGAGAGCAGCAAGAGTTTTTCCCCTCTTTGTCTTGTTCCATCCTGGAACCCACACCACTACTGTGGCTTTTCATGCTCTCAGCCTCTTTCACTTCACCGTGAATGCTGGACCAATACCTCTTGGTCATGACACTTAGTGTCTCTGGTCTATTTCAGACCTCTCAACCATGGGGCCTCCCCACATGGTTTGTCTCGGCTGCTAGGAACTTCAAAGTCTCACCAGCACCTTTTTCATTTCTGCTCATTCTGAGCTCATCGAGACAGTCACATGTCCACATGCACCCCTAGGATGCTCTCATAGTCCTCGCTTCCAGCGATACCTATATTCAAACATTGAATAAATTCACATGTTTAGTTTATTCTCATCAGTTCTTATCTCTTAAACAAGAGCTTAAAACATCATAACCAAATCATATACACATGCATATTCATAAGCAAGAATTGCAAAATAATCCAATACTTATTTGTATTGCGAGTTTCCTCATTGGTCCACAGGATCCTGATTTGCCTTGCAAGGCTTGGGATCGCTTATGGACTTAGATGTTAGGTCAGCACGAAGGCTACTTCACATCCTTATATATATATATATATATATATCAGGCATAGTCAAGCCAACCTTTAGTTGGGTTTCTCAGACCGTTCAACCAAGTCAATATACAATTGGGTTTATCAGGTTGCAGCCACTCAAGCCAATTCACTACTGGGTTTATCAGGATACTCATCCAATCTAGCTAACAATTGGGTTTATCAGACTGCAGGTATTCAAGCCAACACTGTAATGTTTCCACAATTTCCACAACATCAAATAATTACTCAGTCAAGCCAACCTTCAGTTGGGTTTATCAGACCGTTCAGCCAAGCCAATACACAATTGGGTTTATCAGGCCAAAGGCAATCAAGCCAATACATTACTGGGTTTCTCAGGCTACTCAACCAAGCCAGCTATTAGTTGAGCTTATCAGACTCCAGGTAGTCAAGCCAACACTGTAACGTTTCCCCAATTTCCATAACATCAAATAATTACACAGTCAAGCCAACCTTCAGTTGGGTTTATCAGACCGTCAACAAATTACCTTTACTTATATCAACAATCAATCATCAGCCAATCCGTTGGGTTTATCAGGCCATCAACAATAATGACCATTTCAGGTCTAGGGTCTACTATGGATATCCAGGAATACAATAGCCCAACATCTCCTTCCAGTACATCTTCATGCCGACTGGGAAGGAAACTTTATCATTACCATTTCCAGGTTTCATTTCTAGCAGTGAGCTCTAATTCCACTACCACATACAACACAGGAAACCACCCCCTTCTCTGCTCTCCAGTCCCTCGAGAATGTCTCCTTCTCTGTGCTCTTCAGTAGGATGTAGAATGAGCCCAATCCATTGTCCATTTAGTGTGAAACACCAAACAGCATCTGTTTAGCCTGACAATACAAGCAATATAAGCAACTCATCAGCATTATTTCTCTAAAACTGTAATCATATTTCATATCATTCACTATCAAGTATTGAGACACCAGGAGTGTGTCCACTCTCTAGGGTGTAATCAATATTGAAAACCCTTCCATGATTCGACATCGAAAAAGTGTGCACCCCTTTCTGATGTGTGCCATGTAGGCCCTATTCATACTCAAGCAATCTACCATAATGGAAATCAAATTAAAACATGCTTTTCATATTGAATTTAACAATTTGACATGCATATTCGTAGCTAGGGTCATAGAACACTTATCCACTTGTCGAGGCAGTATTCCTTCATTAAGGAGGAATGGGGGCTCCCTTCTCTGAGTTGACAGTCCCTCGGTTTTCCATCCCAATTCCTATTTACATTTCATATCCATGCATGTCTTATCAACATAACCCATACCATCTCACTCATGTTGCTTACCAAACATGTAGTGTAGATGAGACATTTCCAAAATTTCCAATGGAGTTTCCCTCGAAACCCATTTTCAAGATAAGGGAAAACCTTCCCATGAAGTTTGGCTCCTGCAGGCCATCACACATGGTCTTCCTGTAGCATGTACCCCTGGCACATTCATCAAATAGCCAATCCGTCCATCATTATTTGATAATACAATCCAAATTTGATTGTTCCATAACCAAGCAATAACATTATTAATTAAATTCAACGAGAATTTGAACTCTATTTACTACAGAAATTGATTTGCTTGGCAATGAGGTGATCCTCATTTCTGGGTCTCTTGTAAGTAGCACCACTATACCCATTATAATTTCATGCTTACTAGCATAACATGAATACCTACTTACAATGTGTACTCCTAACACAATCTCATGCAAGCCAATAGTGATTAGTAGTTGTCAGCAATTTCTCAAATCCGAAATTCACTGATCCGTCGGACCTCAACTTGTGTGCATTAAAAGTTTGTGTTAAAAGAATGCGTTCAGCAGGTTAATTAATGGAACAGCATTAACAGAAATTAAATACTGAAAACAGATGGAAAACAAACTGATAAATAGATATAAGGAAGCACAGAATCAGAGTGTCACAAACAGAAGTTGATAACGGAGTTCACCCCCTCCACTAGGCTACGTCTCCGGGTCCCTCTCCAATGGGTACCGATCCAATTAATCTTTTTAAAATGGTACAAAATGGTTCTGAAAACAACTTCAGCAACTGTAAACAGAATGTTGTACAAAATATTTAAGACCTTTCTCTCGAAATTACAATCAGCATTCAAAGATAAAGAAAGCTAAAATATAACAGAGAATGTCAACTTCTACAGCACAACATCTGGACACTTCACAGCAAAAATGATCTCTAAGCTTCTCATAATAGAGAAACGATACTCTGCGCTCCAAAACAATCCGCCCCCCTTCTCGGTGGCCAACCTCCTCTATTTAAGAGTTTAGTGTGAGGGATAAGTAACCGAATCGATTCCATCATCTCAGCTGTTATCTTTTTATTATTATTATTGTTACAACCATACGCTAAGATGAACCATGCAATTCGGCCAAATCACTGCACAAGCATTATGTTACCACGACGTTCCATATCCCCAAAATGTGGCAACTAACTCCATGCACATGTTGATTCACAACACGTTGCAATGACCGTTACGCACATATGTTGCACCATACCATAGCATCACACGTGATGTAACTGTTTGATGTCACCACTAACTTCACCATGTCGCAGCAAGTGTAAAAAGTCTGTCACAGCTAAGTCTGTTGCAGCTAAATCTGTGTCGTAGCTAAATCTGTGTCGCAGCTAAGTCTGTCGCAGCTAAATCTGTGTCACAGCTAAGTCTGTCACAGCAGTGCGAAAAGTCTGTCGCAGCTAAGTCTGTCACAGCAGTGTGAAAAGTCTGTCACGGATAAATCTGTGTCACAGCTAAGTCTGTCACAGCAGTGTGAAAAGTCTGTCGCAGCTAAATCTGTGTCACAGCAGTGTGAAAAGTTTGTCGCAGCTAAATCTGTGTCACAACTAAGTCTGTCACAGCAGTGTGAAAAGTCTGTCGCAACTAAATCTGTGTCACAGCTAAGTCTGTCACAGCAGTGTGAAAATTCTGTCGTAGCTATGTCTATGAGTTAAAACATGTGTTATGTTCTTTGAACCATATATTAAATACCATTGTACCATATTGGATCAGTGTAAATTAAAGATGAATAATCCTCCGGATCATTCCTCCCCATTGGAGAGATTTTGTACCACCAAAAGATGAAATTATTCGGCAATTAAGTGAGGGTATAGATCCCTCACGTTTCTAATCTCCATCCATCTTGATTTGCTAGGATGCATGCCTTTAAGCCCCACTCGAAGGTACTCAGCATTCCCCCTTCGTGAAGTTCTTACATTTTTGTCAAGAATAACATCATCCTGCAACTCATTCATATATTCAGGTGCCATATCATCAACTGAAGGAATCTGTATGTTAATTTCCTCATCCATGATCATAGGAGGATCATACAATTTAAGATTCTCAACATTGACAACTGAATAAATTTGCATGTATGGAGGTAAATTCAAGCGAAAAGCATTAGTACCGATCTTTTCCAAGATCTCAAAACGACCATCCCTGATAGGTTTAAGCTTTTTACCTTCACCTTTCATTCTTTCTTTGGTGATATGTAACCAAAGTCTGTCACCAACCTGAAATTGATGATCAACTCGATGCTTTTCATGCCTGGCTTTGTACTTTGCCTGGCTCTTCTCCAACTGTTCTTGAACTGCCTGCTGCACTGCTTGGATTCTCTGAATGAACCTTAGCGCTTTATCTGCATCATGATGTCCATCCACTGCATCTTTGCTAAAAGAGAAGTCCATCGGTGTTTTTGGCAAATAACCAAAACAAGTTTCAAAAGGAGATCTTTTTGTGGGAGAATGAACTGCATGATTGTGTGCATGTTGTATATACTGCAACTACTCATCCCAAAGTTTAGGATGCTTACTACAATATCCTCTGAGCAGCTGAACCACTGTTCTATTTACTACCTCTGTTTTCCCATCGGTCTGTGGATGAAAAGTTGTACTCTTCTTCAGTTTAGTGTCCATAAGCTCCCATAAAGTTGACCAAAATTTTCCCAAGAACCGAGAATCTCGATCAGATACAATAGACATGGGTAGCCCAAAATGTACCCAAACATTTTGAAAGAATAAATGAGCTGTTTGTTCAGCAGTGATCTGCTTGTTACATGGCATTAAGATACACATTTTGCTGAACCTATCCACAACAACATATAGGTAATCATGCCCTTTTCTAGACATAGGTAGTCCTCCTACAAAGTCCATAGAAATGCTTTCCCAAGGAGGAGAAGAAACTGGAAGAGGAGTGTACAACCCCAATTTCC
This sequence comes from Pseudotsuga menziesii, assembly GCA_001517045.1. Lineage (NCBI taxonomy): Eukaryota > Viridiplantae > Streptophyta > Pinopsida > Pinales > Pinaceae > Pseudotsuga > Pseudotsuga menziesii. The sequence goes on along the minus strand of LPNX010004328.1, from coordinate 121,037 downwards.
TATTGCTAGGCTTACTCGTTGCACACATAACACAACCTCTTATGTATTTAGCTACAGTTTCTTGCATTTGAGGCCAATAACAATGATTCTGCAATACAGACAATGTTTTACTTACTCCAAAATGTCCTGCAATCAATGAACTATGTGCCTCTCGGATCACATGCACTCTTTCTTTCTCTGGAATACAGAGTTTACCAAGATGATACAAGAATTGATTACGCACATAATAGTTTTCTTCCTGTTTACCATGTATTAGTGATGCATATACTTTCTTAAAATCTTTATCTTCTGCATACTGTTCAATATAACTTTCATGTGTTAATGAATTGTTTTGAAGAATGATTGAAGCATTTGTAGGAGGCCTTGATAACATGTCTGCTACCTTATTATGAATTTCCTTTTTGTACTTAATTACGAGATGAAACTGTTGTAAGAATCCCATCCATCTTAAATGCCTACTTTGTTGTACTTTAGTTTGAGATTTTAAATATTGAAGTGGTTGATGATCAGTATGTATAACTGTTTCTTTTCCCATAATATAATGTTTCCACTTCTTCACACTCTGTACTAAAGCATACAACTCTTTTTCATAAGTCAGATAGTTACTTACCACAGTAGAGAACGTTTCTGAATGATAACAGACTGGCTTCCTTCCTTGCATCAAAACGGCTCCCATGGCAAACCCGCTGGCATCGGTTTCGCTCTCAAATGGCTGCTGCAAATCTGGCAATGTCAGAACTGGTGCTATGCTAACCTTTTCCTTCAAAGTGTCGAAGGCTTTCTGATGCTTTCCTCCCCACTGGAAAATTTCTTTAATGCTTGTTAACGCATGTAATGGAGCAGCAATGGAAGAAAACCCAGAAATGAATTTCCTCCAATACTGAACCGCACCCAGAAAAATTTTGATTTCAGTAACGGTGTTAGGCCGTGGCCAGTTTACAATGACAGCAACCTTGGCTGGGTCCACTCGCAGGTGGCCTCCACCAATAATATGGCCCAAATATACTAAAGAAGTTTTAGCAAACTCACATTTAGAAATTTTTACATACAGCTTCTCCTTCTTCAGTACATCTAAAACTTTCTTCACATGTACAATATGCTCTTCCCAGGTTTTTCTAAACACAAGGATATCATCCAAATATACAATTACAAAATCATCAATGAATGGTCGAAAGACATCATTCATGACCCGCATGAAAGTAGCAGGTGCGTTACACAGCCCAAAAGGCATCACAAGCCATTCATACAAACCCTGTTTTGTTTTAAACGCTATTTTCCAGGCATCATTTTCAGCAACACGGATTTGATGATACCCACTACGCAGATCCAATTTTGTAAAATAAATTGCATGTTTCAACTGATCAAGCAAATCATCAATGCAAGGAAGAGGATACCTATTTTTAATGGTGATTTTGTTAAGGGCCCTGTAGTCGATACACATTCTCCACGACCCATCCTTCTTTGGAACCAAGACTATAGGAGAGACACAAGGAGAAGTGCTGGGATGGATGACCCCCTTCTCAATTAGCTCCTGAACCTGCTTCTTGATCTCCTCATTCTGCATTACAGACATCCGGTACATGGCTATGTTCGGGAGTGGCACATCCTGCTGCAAATGTATCTCATGATGAATCTCTCTCTTCGGTGGTAACCCCTTTGGATCTTGAAACAAATCATCATACTCAGAAATGATGTCAATCAGTTCAGATTTATGCTTAGGGTCACATTCTTCAAAAGATTTAGAGACTTCATCATTTTTCATCTTAACCATCATCAACACAAAATTCTTACTAGCATTTACCAACCTCTTCATTTGTCCTGCAAAGACTATTGCTATATTGGTTTTTATCTTATGTGCTCGTACAATATATTCCATACCTTCTTTAAAAATATGATACGTATTCTACTCTCTATAAAATACTGCTTTTCGGTCATACAAATATGGACTCCCAAGTACAATTCCACAAATGTCAAGTGGTACTACATCCAATTCTACCTCATCCCTAAAATTTTCAGTAATTGCAAATTTTAATACACATTTCCTTGTAACTTGCAATCGTGTATCATTAGTAACCCAACCTAGAGGATAGGGCTTTTCATGAGGCGCAGTAACTAAATGCAATTTCTTAACCACTTCTTCTGATATCAGATTTACATGTGAACGACTATCAAACAATGTATCAATCTTTGTGTGATTTGCAATGACACGAACATGAAACAGTGCACTTCTATCTTTAACATTTTGTTTAGAAGTAGATGGAAGACTTGTACTTGCACTAGAACTGGATTGTGCATCAATGGGAAGTGAGATACTTTTATCCTTACCTTGGATTCCGACAGCTGTAACCTTTGTTTCATCACCTGAGTCGGATCCCAAGTCTTGAATAACTGCGGCAGTAGCTTTTGCTTTTCCTTTGTATTTTTTTCCTTCGTACTTCTTTGGCCTTAACTCTAGATGAAGTTTCCTACACTTAGAGACATCATGTCCCTTCTGACAATGCGAACATGTAGGATTTTCACCCTCTTTCTTCATAGTAGCCATCTTCTTTTTCCCCTTATCTTGACCTTTCAATTTGCTGTCAAATTTAAAAGATTTCTTCCCAAAAGTATCATTAGCATGCTTACCCCTAGCTTCTAAATGGGTAGCTTGAACACATACATCATCCAAATTACTGGGGTTAAACATCAACAAAGTATGTTTCAAATAAGAATGCATGCCACCAATGTACTTAAGAAGAGTTTCATGTGTATCTAATGCAATATTCAATGCAATAGCCCTTTTTTTGAATTCATGAGTATAATATTGAATGCTTTGTCCTTTAGCTTGTCTAAACATTTTCCAACCCATGGTTAATTGTTGAATATGGCCTAAAGGATAAAATTGCTTCCTTAATACTTCAATGAATTCATTCCAAACTGAAATAATTTTACCATTCTTTCGAAGATCTTGCTGAATCTTGCTTTCCCACCAAGTAAGAGCCATTCCACTCATTCTCAAAGTGGCCAATTGAATCCTGGAAAGGTCATCATTAATGCCCTGCACCCTGCAATATACTTCAAGCTACTTGATCCAATTGTCTAACTTTTCAGCATCTACATCTCCATTATAAATAGGTAATTCAAATTTTACATCCAATTTGAAATAAGGCATATTAGGACTTGCATTATGAGAAGTATGAGAAGAAGAAAAAGTCTGTTTAGTGTCAGGAGGATCACCATCACCTCCTACTCCTTTACCCTTTTCTTCTGGCTTCACTTCTGCATCTCTGGATGAAGATCCTTCTTCTTTCTTCTTCCTTTCTACTCGCTCATCGAGTAGAATTTCCATCATGGCTTTCATGCTCATAAAAGCCTCTAAAAACTCAGATTCAGAAATAACAAGTTTTTCCCATTCTGTATGTCCTTCTTCTTCCCCTCATGGAGAAGACATGGTTCTTGAGAATGTTCTCCTTGAGCCAATCTCAGGATCTTCTTCAACTAATTCTCCTTCACCACGCTTTAGCTTGGACTTGGTAAGCATTCACAAACTTGCACAAGCAGTCAACCAGCTCTGATACCATAACATGATCCGTCGGACCTCAACTTGTGTGCATTAAAATTTTGTGTTAAAATAATGTGTTCAGCAGGTTAATTAATGGAACAGCATTAACAAAAATTAAATACTGAAAACAGATGGAAAACAAACTGATAAACAGATATAAAGAAGCACAGAATCAGAGCGTCACAAACAGAAGTTGATAACGGAGTTCACCCCCTCCACTGGGCTACGTCTCCGGGTCCCTCTCCAATGGGTACTGATCCAATTAATCTTTTTAAAATGGTGCAAAATGGTTCTGGAAACAACTTCAGCAACTGTAAACAGAATGTTGTACAAAATCTTTAAGACCTTTCTCTCAAAATTACAATCAGCATTCAAAGATAAAGAAAGCTAAAATATAACAGAGAATGTCGACTTCTACAGCACAACATCTGGACACTTCGCAGCAAAAACGATCTCTAAGCTTCTCATAACAGAGAAACGATACTCTGTGCTCCAAAACAATCCGCCCCCCTTCTCGGTGGCCAACCTCCTCTATTTAAGAGTTTAGCGTGAGGGATAAGTAACCGATTCGATTCCATCATCTCAGCTGTTATCTTTTTTTTTTGTTACAACCATATGCTAAGCTGAACCATGCAATTCGGCCAAGCCACTGCACAAGCATTATGTTGCCACGATGTTCCATATCCCTGAAATGTCCCAACTAACTCCACGCACATGTTGATTCACAACACGTTGCAATGACCTTTAAGCACATATGTTGCACCATACCATAGCATCACACGTAACGTAACCGTTTGATGTCACCACAAACTTCACCATGTTGCAACAAGTGTAAAAAGTATGTCACAGCTAAGTCTGTCGCAGCAGTGTGAAAATTCTATCACAGCAGTGTGAAAAGTCTGTCGCAGCTAAATCTGTGTCGCAGCTAAGTCTGTCGCAGCTAAATCTGTGTCACAGCTAAGTCTGTCACAGCAGTGTGAAAATTATGTCGCAGCTAAGTCTGTCACAGCTAAATCTGTGTCACAGCTAAGTCTGTCACAGCACTGTGAAAAGTCTGTCACAGCTAAGTCTGTCGCAGCTAAATTTGTGTCACAGCTAAGTCTGTCACAGCAGTGTGAAAAGTCTGTCGCAGCTAAATCTGTGTCATAGCTAAGTCTGTCACAGCAGTGTGAAAAGACTGTCGCAGCTAAATCTATGTCACAGCTAAGTCTGTCACAGCAGTGTGAAAAGTCTGTCGCAGCTATGTCTATGAGTTAAAACATGTGTTATGTTCTTTGAACCATAGATTAAATACCATTGTACCATATTGGATCAGTGTAAATTAAAGATGAATAATCCTCTGGATCATTCACAAATTCAAATTTACAACTCATTATGCATACAAACTATTATCACAACCATGAGACTCTTCTCATGAGGTTTGTCTCTTCCACATGGTAGATTTCGTCCTTTGTCATGGTCTTACCCACTTTTCCATGCCTTAATAATCTACCTTAAACCTGAACCTCAGTTAGCCAAACACTTAGTAAGTCTTGATGCATATAACTTTTTCATCGCTGCAACAATCATTGAAGCATTTTCAGAATTTTAAAAATTCAAATACTTCCGGCTGTTAATCACATCAATATTACCAAAACTCATTTACTTCACGCAATCACTATCATACTAGCATTTGCAAGGTATAGTCACATCATTTATGCAATTTAAATGAATTGTTTAGATACTCCTTACTTCACAAGCGTATCATTGCACCACCTTGCTCTTCCATAGAGCATTTCCGGTAGCCAATTGATCCTGACTACCCTCTTCATGCACTTATTATCCTGCATTCATAACAGCTCTTGAAATGGTTCCAGAATTGTCATCAATTCATCATTTCAGCCATTAGTTATTCATAGTATCACATGCACTATCTCAATGCATTCATGCAATGCATCACAACATTTGCACTCATACTTATGTATGCATATCTACAAATTTTACTCATACTTTTCATATGCATCCATTCAATGCATATCCACTCAATTCTATCTCGCATTAACTATGCATTCCACATACCATGCATGGCCTAACCATGACTACTTCATATAGGATGCATTACTATAATCAAGAACATCGGTGCTTACTTTCCTTGAGCTACTAAGCTCATACAGGCATAACATATTTCTATATGAATGCAGTATAAAATTCAAATACCCACATGGTATGAGACCTCTTGCTTTTATCACTACATGCAATTGTCATAATCAAACTCTTACCTTCATGGGTCCTACTTACACCCTTGACATTACCAGTTTGGTTGGTCCTTTGCAAGAGATTGCAGAATTTGCTCACCAACTTTTGATTCTGGACTTGTTGCCTTATCCCTTTCTTCATAGGGTTGCTGGTCACATTCATCAGCATCAACAACATACTCCATCATGTCTAGGTTTTCGTTGGTTCTTCCACTAATGCCAACACCAATGCAATAATTATCATTTGTGGCTCATTATAAATGTATTACCAACATGTAATATCTTATGCATGCTAGGCATATCCTCATATATTTCATGTATAAAACTTGTAATCATAATTAGCAAGACAGGGTTTAAGGGAATTTCCCTTTTTAATTCCCTCATCTTTGCATGGAACTCCTCTTCCACACAACAGTTGGATGGACTGCATGGTCTTGCTACCTCTAGGCATGCAATTCCTGGGTTTGTCCATATTTCTCTTTCAAGCAGTCACTAGCACTTGCTGCTCCATACTCAAATTATGATGACTTTCCCTTGTTCCCTGCTAGATAAGATTCCCAATTCCTATCCACATGCTTCATTCTGACCTCAGGTTTGAAAACCACATCATTTAAAAAATGATGGCAAAACACACCACTGAATTTGGGTTTGAAATGTCAACCTCAGCCACTTGGAATTTTTCTTCCTTTTCAGCCCTGTAATGCACTAACAGTCTACTGAAAAACAGTTGGAATTTGCTAGAAAAATCCACCTTGGAGAAACCCATATTTCCTTATACAGGATCAGGTCTCCTTCCAACTATCGTTCTGATGCTTCGGTGGCTAGAATCACTAATATTCCCCACTGCTCATCAGTAATCTGTTCCTCTACCTTTGCCGACGTTTCAGTAGCAAATCACTAAACTTCCAATCTGCATCAGTGAGCAAATCGACTATTCATCGGTGGTCTATTTTCTTACTTCTTTCCAACGTTTCGGTGGCAAACTAGCTGATCTTCCGATTTGCATCAGCGAGGAAACTGATTGTTCATCGGGTGCACAGTCCCTTAAGCAGCCGCAACAACAAAAAATGATCTTTCTATAGTTTCCGCGGGAGAACCAGCTGAGCTTCCGATCGGCGAGTTACTCGTCTATTTTCTTCCAATCGGTTCTGCAGTGGTCTATTATCCCACGTCCTATCGGCGATTCATTGGTCTAGCTTTGTCCGCCATATCAGGTCCTTAGTCATCTATCGTTCCGAATTTCATCGACGATAGCATAGACTAACCATGTTGCGTTGACGGTTGGGTTTCCTACGCATCGGATGGTTAGTTCCTTTGACTTCCACAACGGTGACCCATAATCGAACTATGTCTTCCGTAGTTCACGATTTTGTTGGCTGTCGGAACGACTAGGCTTTTGCGATATCAACACTCGGATGCTCATTGAGTGACCAGTTCCTTATATGGCCGCATTGGCAGAAAGTGATCAACTAAATTTATCCGATGTAGCTCATCGATGACCGAATCATCTGAGAATCGGCAATGTGATCAACTAACCATCATCGATGGCCGATGATTCCATGCCTTAGAAAAAATTTCGAATTTTTTCTCTTTTTTTCCGAACTTTCATCGGCTCAACTATCTTCTATTCATCGGTGAAATAGTCCAATCAGCAACCGCAATGATAGCTCATCATCTTCGATATTTTTTCGATCGGTGACCCAATCCACTAATGATTTTTGATCGGCAAGCTAAGGCATAACCTAATTTGCATCGACAGTCAGAGCTTTTCTCGTCGAAAGACTAGTGCTCTAGGCTTCCGCAACGGTGGGCGCCCGGACCACTATCTTCTTTCGATGGATGATGATTTCGTTACTTAGAAAAATTTCTGAACTTTCTTTACTGCGTCAATGTTTGGAGGCTCTATCCGTCGGAAGGATAGTCCTCTAGCTATCCGCAATGGCGGGTTTACAATCCCTTAATTCCTTCATCTTAGTGGCGCCGATCACCGCTAGTTTTTAACACTAAGACAATTTTTTGGAACTTTCACTTTAAGTCCTCTTTACGCCTCCACTGTCGGCAACTTCACCCACTATTTTTCTCCATCGTTTTAGTGGCATTTAGTTAAGCTAGGCTGGCATATCGGCTCTGACTTCTTCTAGTCCTCGCCGACCCATCATCAAACCTCCACCGACACCGACGTATCGACGCCTCAAACGACTAATTTTCGGAAACCTTTCACCTTTTTCCTTTCAACGTATCGGCGTTTCCATCCTCTATTTATCGGAGATCCAAACAGCTAAACCCTGATGATCACCAATGACCTCTTTCGGATGGTCTTTCAACTCACAAGGGCCAGCGTTTCGGCGGTCTTCGGCTTTTCTCCGTCGAAACTACGGCTCCACCTTCCACTATCTTCCATCGACGGCCAACAGACACTTCGAAAAATTTTCATGAATTTCCTTTCATTGTTCCCTCGTCAAGTGGTCTTTCGACTAAGTATTCCGCTGTATCAGAGGATGTTCCCACTCAGTCCTCCGATGATCCAACAAGTTTGGCACTTGGAGAATTTTTCAACCAAATTTTTTTATTTCTGCTGGGCAGAGGGCAGCCTACCTCTGCTAGCTGATCCTTCATGACCCATTCAGTCCCATGCTGCAACCTTTAGCTCTGATACCATACTGTAACGTCCCCGACCCTCTGAATGGTGAAGAGGATGCTACTAAACCATCAAACATCCGGGCATCTAGCCCCATAAACATGAACATACATAAAATGCTGAAATAAAATTCTTAAAACATAAAACATGCTAAGATGCATAGTCATTCACATTCACAGTGGAAGCAAACATACATTCATACATTCAACATGTTCATCATAGTTCATTAGCCATCAAATATAATTGTAGAGATGAAATAGACAATGATACTTATCTTAGAAAGAACTTGTCCCGCAACCAGCTACATCGCTGCAACGTTCCACCCAACCATAGGCCAATGTGCTCATCAATCTCTCAGCAAGACTGCCACCCCCGAGCTGGGCATGATTCCCCAAGGAATAAGGGACTAAGCAAGCTTACACATAGCCAAGGTACACAAATCAGCCAAGCCCACGCAGCAGGGCTTATCAAGCTATCAAGGAGTTGGGAGAAGCTAAATGCTAAGCTGGTGAGCTCATGGAAGAGCTAAGGATGCCTACACCAGAGCTAGCCTGACCTCTAAGACACCCACACACACACCCAACACCAAGAATCAGTCCCTTCTCTGTTTCACAGTCCCTCAGGCCCTGAATTCCCTTGCCAGTGCTCTTCCGGGGTTGTGGAGAAGAAATCCAGCCATCTACTCTATCTGTGTGGCTCCCCAAACCCAGGTTTCTCAGGCATACCCAGCCCTCAATCCCACTCCACACAGTCTAAAGACCAACCACTGCATGCATGCAGCAAAACCAGCAATTACAGCTTTGACAGGGAAAAATAGTCCTTGAGTTATTCTTGGCCCCATCGTGGCCAAAACAACACAATTGTAACCTACAGCAGCTCCTAAGCATGAGAGAAAACACAACCAACACCACATAGGTACCCACAGTAATCAAATTGATCTGGGGAGGACAACAATCACGGTTCGACGATGAAATACCGAGACATTACACAGTCTGATTCCCATCCCTGGGCAGGGGACAACAATGTTCCTTCCTCAACAATAGAATCACGGCACATTCTCACAGTTGGCACAATGTGAATGAGGCCACAGCCAACGATCCACGAATAACCCACATTCCCCGGTTCAACAATGAAGTGTCCAAACCCCCAATCAATGCGTGAGGCAAAGCAGTCAGTATCTCTACATGAGATGGACATGGAAGAGAAATCCCCTACATGAGGAATGCATAGCCAAAATGATCCCCCAGAGGAAGGATGGGACAATGCACAGTCCGATCATACCCAGGGAAAAATTGATCCTTTGCATGTATGGAAGGGATGCAACCACCGACCAGAAAACAGCCTGAGAGAGATAAGGCAAACCCCTAAACAATGGAATGTGGAACCTTTTAACTCCACCCAGCGTGAGGGAAAACAAACAAACTCTCCATCCCCATAGTGGACACACCATTCGCTACCAAAAGGCACGTTGTGTTAAATTTTCATATGCTTAACTAAGACATAAGTATATCATTTCATTTTTCATAATAAAAGCATATAAATCAGGATCACTGAAAGAAACAGTATCACAAGAACAACACAGATTTATCTTGGGAAAACCCCTAAGGGAAAAACCCAGCAAAAGCTTCCTCAATATAGATGCCCCAAAAGGGAAAAAGGGAAAACCAACAAGGAGATCAAAACCTAATTCTCCTCCTTCTCCAGCAACTCCTCTCCTCCACAAGTGCGCTATTCCAAGTGAGTGTGTGTGTCACAAATGAGGAGCACTACACCTCTATTTATATTCATCCGTTTACTTAAAGTTTACTCAATCAACATGTCGGCTTAAGTTAACTCATGTAGGCTCTAGTTACACATGTAGGCTCAAGTAACCACACCGGGGTGCTGATTACCCACCTTTACAAATAGAGGGGACTACCTCATGACTCTTATTAGTTCTTCTGATTGGGAGCATCGGGGTGCAATGTAATACAAGTGGTTCTCCCGGTTGGACCATCGGGGACCACAAAAGATACATAAAGAATATTCTTCGAAGTTACAATATTTCAACACTCCCCCTTAACGAGAAGGGTATTCTACATCAACAACAACAAGAGTAGAGATAGAGAACATCATCAACATCAGCAGGGTAACACATCTATAAATCATTGGAAGCTTTTCAACATCATGTAGTCTTCATCTTCAATCTTCAGTCTTCATCATCAACAACATCTTCAGCATTTTGATCTTTCAATTTGCAGCGACATATTCAGCACTTCGACCTTTTGATCAACAACATCTTCAACACTTTGACTGGTTCGATCAGCAACAACATCTTCAGCATTTTTATCTTTCAATTAGCAACGACATCTTCAGCACTTGGACCTTTCGATCAGCAACATCTTCATCACTTTGACTGTTCGATTAGTAACGACATCTTCAGCATTTTGAACTTTCGATCAGCAACATCATCTTCAGCATTTTGTCCTTTTGATCGGCAACATCTTCAGCATTTTCACTTTTCGATCAATAACAACATCTTCAGCACCTTGACCTTTCGATCAGCAGCAACATCATTAT
>LPNX010004328.1:88622-106854 GCA_001517045.1 Pseudotsuga menziesii | reverse complement strand
TTCAGAGACGAGCTTCTTCTTCTTCCCCAAGTCGGCTGAAAGTAATCACTTCCTTCTGAAACACATTTCTTAAATGAATGAATTTCATGATCCTGGGAGGCTATCCAAGGTGTCCATCACCACTTCTACATTCTTCACTTCTTCTTTCCCCGCTTGAAGTTGTTATTTGATTTGAGAGATCCTTATGACTGCATGGTCTCTGCATTCTGGATCTTCACATTCTTCAACTGGTTTCTTAGGGTCATATTCTGATCTATGTTCTTCCCTTTAAATATCTTGGTCAAGGAATCAAACCTCATCGATGTCTTTAGGGAAGACACTTGTAGTACAAGTTGATTCGAAATTGAATCATCAATGATCTTCTGGGATTTGACCAAGTTCTTCTTGAGAAAGGCTTCTAGCCTCATCTCCCTCTGAAACTGGAACCTCTATGCTCGTGTAGGTGTCCAATCCATTTTCTTCAGAGAGATCATATACTTCTAGGCTTGGAATTTGTCAACTTCACCAAGCTTATCATCAAGCTGATGTCATAGATCACTTTGAAAAGAGAACCTCAAATGAACATAGCAAAGGATTAGATCTTACCGATTTGAGGTGTTCGTTCTGGTTCTGGAGCTGGCTAATCTAGGGTTTGTCATAGAAACCCTAATTTTAAAAATCAGAATCTTTTAGATATCATTGGATATACAGATATATCTCTTCAAATGGAGCTGTCCAATGTACTCCATTTCTGAAAACAGTGGAGGGAAGCTCCCGGAACAGGAAGCCCTAATTTTCCAATTTCTTCTGCAGAAATTCCTGTTACTGTTTCTGTGATATCTCCGAAATTTATGATCCTATATGTCTTAAATTTTGTACTGAGGTAAGCTTTCATGTCCCTTATCCACCACCATAGGTTTCATCAGAATTGGTTTCACCATTTGGGATTTATGATCATTTTCCCAAGGTGACCTGTTACAGGACTGTTCAGAACAGTGAATTTGTATGGCATGCCACGTGTCACTGGTTCATCTTTTGAGTCTGATAATAGGACCACCGAAATTAAAGTCTGTTCCATTTTTGTAACATCTTCAGGAATTCCATTTGGACCTCTGTAGCCCAAGATATTGCAATTCTCCCCAGGTGTCCTGTTTAGGGATGAATTCTGGAAGAGGCTGGAACCCTAACTTGGAGAGAACATATCTCCTGGAATACAACGAATCTGTGGATGAATTTTGGACACAGTGTTCATCAGGATTTTATCTTCAGCCCCTGAAATTTTAAGCTCCTGATCCTTCTCCAATATCGAAATATAGCGAATGTGCCAAAACATAGCAGTTTTAGTATTTAGGGTTTTTCTAGCTCAGGGTCAAACTAGGGTTTGACTTTCTCGGAGATTCACCCAACCAAAAAAATTGATCCAGGTCTCTAAACTTCGGTTTTGATAAGGAGAACAATCCTATGCTATTCTCACTCAAAAATTCCTCTTCTGTAGAAAGCCATAATTTCCACAACGAAAATTGAAAATGCTCGGAATCGAATTCCGCTTCGACAGAACGATGCACCCTTCAAAGGAGAGTCAGCCTAGCCTTGTTTTGCTGATTGATTGTGGAGAGAGAACCAAAAATAAGTAGACCTAGCTTCTGTAACTTGTGAAAGCTTCCCTATTCAGGTTATCTCTGATACCATGTTAAATTTTCATATGCTTAACTAAGACATAAGTATATCATTTCATTTTTCATAATAAAAGCATATAAATCAGGATCACTGAAAGAAACAGTATCACAAGAACAACACAGATTTATCCTGGGAAAACCCCTAAGGGAAAAACCCATCAAAATATCCCTCAATATAGATGCCCCAAAAGGGAAAAAGGTAAAACCAACAAGGAGATCAAAACCTGATTCTCCTCCTTCTCCAGCAACTCCTCTCCTCCACAAGTGCGCTATTCCAAGTGAGTGTGTGTGTGTCACAAATGAGGAGCACTGCACCTCTATTTATATTCATTCGTTTACTTAAAGTTTACTCAATCAACATGTCGGCTTAATTTAACTCATGTAGGCTCGAGTTACACATGTAGGCTCAAGTAACCACACTGGGGTGCTGATTACCCACCTTTACAAATAGAGGGGACTACCTCATGACTCTTATTAGTTCTTCCAATTGGGAGCATCGGGGTACAATGTAATACAAGTGGTTCTCCCGGTTGGACCATCGGGGACCACAAAATATACATAAAGAATATTCTTCGAAGTTACAATATTTCAACACGTCGTGGAGAGTGAGAGCAGACATGGGCGTAGTGTTGGTTTTCCTGCCAACCAACAGCTGCCCCAAACTAACAACAGAAAACTAAGGTGGTGGTTCGATGAGACAAGGGAAGGTGAGTGAAGAGAGTGGTGACACATGGATTTTCCCCAATGGCTCCCATGGGTTAGACAAAACCCCCCCTTAACCTTAGGAATCATGTCCTTTTCATTTTAACGTTGCACCATCGTAGCTGGCTGTAGTTTTATTTTAATTGATGTGCATATTTACATGATGCCGAACTCTAATGTGTCGGATAGCATGACATACCATCGGCAACGATCCCGATTGCCAAAACATACACAACCAGATCGATGGTGGGGATTTTTCCTTTAGCTCCATACCACAATTAATTACAAAATATACATCATGTATCTTTAAATGCAAATGGGGTCAACATCAGGGTATTACACATGAGGGTTGATTAACTGTAGGTTGTGCCCCTGAGGGCTAACCTGAACTTGAAGTAGGGTTCACCATATTTGTATTGGTGGGAGGAACATAAACTGCATATTGTCGTACAGCAGAGGCTTTCCTATTAGTGGTAACAATTCCACTAGTGGGTAACATAGGTCGTGTCGGGGGTTGCCCCCCGGCATTAGAAGGTATAGGCACTACTGGAACGAAAGGGTTCCCCCCAGCCATAGAAAGCATGGGTGGACTAGAGACAGACCTAGCATTCAAAACTGCAGAAGCGAAATTGGAGGTTTGACCTAGATTGTGAGAAGTTTCAACATAAGTTGGATGACCATTAGTAGAAGCTCTAATTTTGGCCATAGGAAAGGATTTGTGTTACGAGGTAATCTAGTTGATATAGATTCAGCATGAGGTGCAGGTGTGGCCAAAACTCTATTTATCCTTTGCATTCTCTCTTGAAAATATCGTGCATGGTGAATAGATTCTTGTATTTGTCTATAATCTTCTTCACCTAGAGAATTTTGTTCAGGAGAGGTTCTATTAACCCCAAATGAGGAAATGGCCTGACCCATGGAATTTCTCCAAAACGAAGCATCCAGGCCATACTCGGGTGCATCAAGATTATCAGTATGACCTTCCATATGTGGATGGAAGGAAGCATTAGCCATAGGAGGCTATTGAGGAAGGGGATTAATATAAGAAGTGAATTGGTATCCACTTTCTAAAACTATATTTTCTTCCTCATGGGAACAAGCTGTAGCTCCTTGGTCAATCGCTTCCATTGGACTTTCTCCTGTAACAAGAGGAAAATCAGGTGGCAAGCCATGTGTTCTTCTGGATCATCTCAACTGAAACTTAGCCCGATTGCATAGTCACTAATCTAACCTAGGGTTTCAAAACTAAGAAAAAATACACAAAAACTTTCTCTTACTCAAGCTACAGGCCAATAAGAAAAATTAAATGATAGGATGAGCTCAAATGGTCGGTCTCTCACCGGGATTGTCAAGTAGGTGCAACTCACAATATACCACAAGGGTATGTGCGTAGTAATCTCCCTGAATTTTTTTTTTAGTGTATTACTCCACACAAGATGGCCAAAGGGTTTTTCTTAGATGAACAAGGTATCCTAGTGCGGTCTCCCAATATACGCAAGGTACGTGGGAGCTCAAATCGGTAGTAGTGTTGTCTAATGCGCAACCATTCACAGGGGACCTTCCGATATACAATCGAGTACGTGAAGTACCTTTCTATATAACTCAAGGGTATGTGAAATCCCATTTGATATATTGACGGTATGTGGAAGAACCACATGAGTCTCGGGTTGTAGTGCGGACAAATAACGACATCTCCTACGTTTTACGACACCCAAACATGTCTCTAACCTATCACTCAAATTTCTATACAATTTTAATCCTATAACTACCATTAATTTTAAAGTGGATGGTTAGGTGAATGCATGGAATTTTGACAGAAAAGTAAAACCATGAAAGTATGAAATGCAAGTTCATTCACTTTACCGTTCAGAGTATGCCTAATTACGAGAGGGAGAGAGAGTATTTTTCTTTTCAATTTTGCTTTGAAACCAAAAATTTCCCAAACAACAACAATCTTTTCCCAAGAACACAAATAAACAATGCTTCTACAAATAAGGCAAGATCTCTTTCCTAAGAAGAAAAACAAACATCAATCAAAGGAATATTCGATATTTTTTCGATTTTTTCTATTAAACTGGAAATATATAACTTAAATTATCACTATTTTTATTTTGATGAGATGACAATATGAAATAAAGGGAAGAAAAATGGAAATCTAAAAGCTTATGAGGCTAATCAGAGGTCCAAGAATTTGTCCTTAAATATCAATATAAATGAATCTCAACCAAAAAAAAAAAATTTCAAAGTAAAAAAGAAGTCCTTCACTAACTTAATGAAAAAATGGAAGCAAACAAACCAATCAAATGAGTTTTCCTTTTTAGTATTATCTTATAGCAGGAAGAGATGTAACCGATCTAAGGCTTCCAGGCACTCCTTTCAAAATAATCAAACTCATGAGTAGTAAATATGATGAACCTAACTTAGCCTTTTGATTCTAACAAAAAAGCACTTACCACATCAAAAATTTCATATTTCAAACACTCAGATATTTGCAAACAAGTCTAGACAATCCCAACTGAAGACAAAAAATCAAAAAATCACAAATTCTTTTAAAAATTTTGAAAAAATATAGGTCTGGAAAAAAAACCTACTTGGCACTGCTTGCAGAGGTTGTTGACAAAGCGGTTTTGAGGAGGCACCACTTCTTGCTAACTACTCACAGGCAAGGGCACCTCTTCTTGCTATCTACGCACAGGCGGTGGCACCGCTTTCTTCTCACTGCACAGGCGTGGTTCTTTGCAAGTGTTCAAAACAAAGAGAGAGAGAAAAACAAAGTCAAACTTGGAAAACCAACATTAAAAGAGATTAATCAACACTAATAAAGAGAATAGAAAGTCAGGATGGCTCAGATCTGAATAGATCTGATGATATCAAACCAAAACCTAACTAAGTTAGATGATAGATCTTACTAAAATGATAAAAATCTAGAGCTTGGATTCGGACAAGTGTTCGAAGGCTAAGGAAGATCAGATCTATTGAAGCCCCTCCCCAGTATGGTCCCCAAATTTGTTGTCGGGAATTTTGTTACACCTTCTGCGGACAGAAGTTGTTCCTCTGGTCTGAATGGTTTAGATCCAGAACAAATACGTCACAACAAGGCTGATAGACTTCTCCTAGAAACTACAGACACCCAGAATGCAATATTCAGAGATTGATGTGGCTCTTCACCTATGGCAAGCGATCTCCAAGAAGATACCTGCAAAAACACATCAAACACAAAAGATCAAAAGTACCAAAGTATTATCTATAGATCTATATTGGTGACTAAGGAATCCAATAATAAATATGCAATATTATACAAGACAAGTTATATGGGAAGAAAATCAACTTTTCATTAATTAATAATGAAAGAGTTATAACCTTCGCCTTAGTGTTGAATGCACTCCTTCACAAAACTGATGTCTTATCCCCGATAGCTCCAACTTTATCTTCTATGCTCAATCTTAATGAATCAGGCCAGAATGTCAAAATGGCAGCATGACTTTGCTCTCCCCTCAACCATGGGGTATGAGCATGTTTATATAGGCCTCAAATGGATAGATATGGTTTATATTTTGGTGGGTGAGGTGGACATGAGGTCCCCAAAGCATGGATATTGAGGTCAATTGACCTAGGTGAATAGGGATAAGGCCTGCCACAAAGCTTTTGATCTAGAAGCTTCGTGAAGCTTCTCTTTTTCACTTTTTACCAAGGGCACCACTCCTGCTTCTTGATGATAGAGCGGTGCTAGGCAGAACCACTCCTCAGACAAAGAGTAAAGGTGGTGCCACCGCCTGTCTTCAACACAACTCAGGCGATGCGGAAGAAGGAACCACTCCTAAGCTTAAGGGTAGAAGCAGTTCTAGGTTTTTATGTGCAAGTTTGACATTTGGATCAGGGTTTTCACTTCAAGATTTGGGAATGAGGGAAAACATAGATGTTTAGGATCTTATCGCATGTTGATGACAAGATTTGGTTGGAGCATCTAACCCAGCACCAAATCCTACGCTGAATGCTCCCAACCGGAATGCTAATGCCAACATTCGGATGATAGTCATAGAACCACAGGAACCAAGTGTATATGTGATAACCAGGGGAGGTTCCGCGATGTGTGTAGATCAAGCTACGTAGATAGAGTCTACAATGCAAGCGCAAGCGCAAGTGCGACCCACCACACAAAAGAAAGCATCGTTGTATGTTCAAAAGTAGAAGCGCATATTCATGGATGTACACCCAGAGTTCATTGGAACAGAGCAGCCATCCACCTCAAGCCAAGTGAAGAATATTCTTGAGAGATTCTAGAAGATATTCGAGTAGTAGACTGCAATAAAAAGTGTAGATAATGTTAGTAAGCTCAAACCATTCCTTTCAAGTTGTTTGGCGCTAATCCAGGACAAGGATGCACTTGCAGAGTTGGAAGCGCTTATCGAAACACTTTCGAAAGAAGACCCACCAGCAAATAAGGTTAACAGTGTCAAGACAAAGTTCAAAATAGGACGTGAACTCAAGATGTCTGTGCAAATTGGTGATTATGACATGGACTATATCATCCTTGACCTAGGATTCAATGTTAACATTTTAATGCGCCAGACATGGGAAATAATGGGCAAGCCACCCCTAGAATGGTCCCCAATTAAATTAAGGCTTTCTAATCAGGAAGAGGTCCTACCCATTGGTAGATTGAGTCAGGTCCAAGTGGATATTGAAGGGTTACATACTTTTGCGGACTTCGAGGTCATCAACATAGTAGATGATACTAACCCATATCCTACATTGTTGGGCATCGATTGGGCAATGGGAAATCAAACCATTATAAACTTCAAAAGAAGGATCCTATTGTTTGAAGATGATGAGATGAGGGAGTTGCGCCCCTCGACCCATTGGAAGGATAGATATATGTCGAACCTGTGTTCAACGAAGGGTAAATTGATCACCTTGATAACATCTATAATGTCACTTCCCTTAAGGAGGATTACATTAATCCTACTAAGGATGGTAACCTGAGATGGAAATGCACGAGTTCATGTACATCAGACTCAGTAGAGGCACTTGAGAACTGGTAGAACCGATTACATAAACTCTCTATGAGGAGATGTGCCAGGATAAAAAAGTCTGTACGATGAGTAGGAAGTCAACCGCGGCCACTTCATACATATGAAGGATTTCACAACTTGGAAACATTCTTGAATGAGTTTGAAGAATTAGTAACAGAGCCGCAATGGCTATCTGCGCTAGAATTTGCACTAAAAGCTACACCCGTGCGATGTTGGGGTACGCAAAAAAGTTATGTAACTGAATGGCTGCAGTGCAGACGGCTGCTGGAATTAAGGTTCGGAGACAAGGTCACAATGGTGACATAAAGGTATACAAGGTTATCAAACCCTATTGAACACTTATAGCAGTGTTCCACGACATTCTCTAACTACCCGTGTCAAGAGTGGGTTCACCACTTTACCATACTCTCGAGATGGCACTCAGAGGCTGGTACGCATCTATGGATTTGCGCCAAGAAACAAGGGAGTGGGAAAAGGTTGCACAGAATATTACATACACATTTTGGTTCGCAGACAAGCAACCAACAGTTGATATGGCATTGAAGACTATTAAGGAGAAGATATTCACTGATATCCACTGGAGGTTGCATATTCTCAACCCTGCACTGTGCACTCCCACCCGTGCTGTGAGGAAGTTCATCACTGGATGACCTACTATAACCTCTCTGGAGACCCAGAGGATGATCCAACTAACATTAATATTCTAGAGTCGGAAGGATCACGCACAATAGAAGGAAGCGGCATTTCTAGTGAGCAATTCATAAAGTCTCTAAAGTTAACATACCATGACGACTTCAGCGTGGTCCCATAACACTAAGGTGCACAGCAAAGAAAAAAATATCTGAAGGGAGTAAGGCAACAAAAGCAGCATCTCCAGTGCAACCTGGTGCGAAAAAAGAAAGTAGCCCTGGGCAATGGAACACTGTAAACCTGCCAACAAACTAGATATGAGACAACAGTCGGGTAGTGGAAAACAACTGGTAGACATCGACGGACTGTTAAATGCATGAGAATTCCAAAAATATTTGGTGCTAGCGATACCTCAATAGCATTAATTTGGAAATTCCGAGGAGAATGGCAGCATGATTGTTGGTCCCATCTGTCGTATTACCCTTAAATTCCCTGATAGGTACAGAGTCGAACCTAAGTGTGCGAGTAAAAGCAATGAAGGACGAGCCCATGTTCCCATTAGATGACCCATCATTGCATCCAGTCATAGCCCAGATGATTGATCACCTATAAATATCATTCGTCTCTATCCGGGTAGCCTTTAGATTGCCTTGCAAAACCAAGAAACCAGAGAGTCGAGCCCACTTAGTGAACCAGAAACCTTCTTCAGAGTCAAATCCCATGATCGTTGAGTTATCTAGTGATAGTAAAGACTCCATTATTTCACCAGCCTCACTCTGCCCGATATTGGAAGTGCCATACGTCCCTGAGCCTAGTCGACTGACCAAGAAGATGAAGAAGATGAAGGCTAAGATAAAGGCACCTCCAAGGCTGCCACACCCGCCACTAGAAAGAGGCCAACTAATGTAGGTACCTACAACCCAGCCACCAGTACAACTAGATGGAGCACATTTTTTTGCAGCCAGAGCTCCATCGAGTGAAAACCTCCTCGCTTCCTCTGGTCCCCCAACAAAGATACCCAAAGCCCACAGAGCCGACCTGGTTCTACCACCACCACCAACAAACACATGGCTAACTAATGAATAAAAGAACTTGCTACCTCCATATGTGTCACCGAGGAAGCCAGACACCACAAGGGTGTCAGTGGATGCATAGGAACTTCTGAAAGAGCCCACCATTCCAGAAGGCATCCCACGGTCTCAAGATACCATCACTCCCAAACTTCAAGACTTGAATTTTGAAGACTACAACACCAGTAAATAAGAGGAGTTGGACAGAAATCAACTCATGGTCGTGGAGCCCGATGAACCATCGAATGCAGATGTCGTTTCTGCAATGGAGTGGTCTCGCGGATTGGAGTAGTTAGGTATATTGAACCTGCTCCTTATGCCACAATTCGGCCGCACTGCCCCAATCAGGATGTATCTCAAAAATATTCTGGTATGATTCCATGGAGGCTACCTCTGGCTGGACAAGACGTATGAGGTAACGGTGCACCTGGTCTCGGCCCTCACGGGTCTCCCGCGATAAGGAGTCAACCCGGACCTGTACCTGCACAAGGATGGGGAAAAACTGGACAAGAACGACATGAAGAGCTAGTACCATCTTGTTTGCGGTGGAAAGGGTTTCCTCATTAGCTCTATCGATGACAGTGTTGTAAGGGTTGCAGCAAAAGTATTGTGCACTAAGGTTCTACGCAGGATGAGGCTTACTGAATGCACTGCTACAACAATAGAGCTAGCAGAACAATTTGCGCAAGGAGTGCACATTAATTGGTCTCGGTTCTTCCTTAACGAACTGATGGATGACATGGTTGACACGCGGGAACTTCCCACAGTGAATTTCTACTTCTCATGGCTTTTGACTCTAATATTGTTTGCAAGATGGACTACTCCACCAGATTATCAACCCACGGATATCCCAGTAGAGCTCCTTGGTGCGCCATTCAAAAACCTCTAGGACCACAAAGACAGCAAGCGCAAGGCTGATACAAAGCTTACATTTTTTCTCCAAGAAGAAAGGCTTAGACAGATCATGCGCTAGCAGTGCAGACTTTTCCCTATAATGGTGGCCAAGTATCCTTTCATTAACTTCTATGCGGGGCCTCACAATATCATCTTGCATCCGTGCAATGACCCCAAGAAGCAAGCAATATCAACCTTCTTCATTATCATATATGCAGATATTAAGAGGGAAATTAAAGACTGGATGAAAGAATGGCTTAGCCAGCGCGTGGATGTGCCTGCAGAGCAGCAAGCACCGCAGGGGGGTTTGTAGGAGAACCCGCCCCAGGACCGCGCCAATACCATCACACAAGAGCATCAAGAGGATTCACAAGGAGAAGAAGAAGAAGAGAGAGACCCACCTAACCAGGGCGAAGAAGACACCCCTACTGATGAGGAGGTACGCATCGAAAGAACTAAGAAAAGAAATGGAAAAGAGCCCATGGAGGAAGATGCAGAAGATTTGGGCATCCCACATAGGAAGAATCAAAAGGATAACCGACCCCAAGTCATGAGCATAGAAGAAGAGGATCTAACTCTTCTTAGAGAGGTGATCACCGAAGTAGATGAGTCTACTTTGGGTAATATCATGCGCAGCCAAACCAAATAGACGACTTCACTCAGTGCGCAAGTTACCCAACTAGAAGAGGTCGTCATAGAAGTGCGCAACGTCATGCAAGCTGAGACCTATGGTGTTGACCCATTAGACACTTTGGCGATGTCGGTGCTGCTCCCACCCTTAAGATTAGAAATTCCCACGCAGGCATTTTCTATAGAAGAAGCAGAAAAAGAGGCAAGTGTCCATAGCTTGGAAACATTAACTTTGGATTTCTCTAAGCTAACGTTGCCACAAATCTATTACATTCAGCATGCCACAGCTACAGAGATAAAAATTCAAGAAAATGCAGTTGCATACCAGGAAGACAAGGCAACCAGGAAAGCTAAGGCGTGCAAACAAGTCATCAAGCACCAGTAGGAATACCTCAAAGCACAAGCGTAGAGGCAGGCTTCACTGGAAGAAGCCATCAAAGAGGCTGTCACATAACTATCAGATGATGAAGAAGGAGGTGAGGAAGAACCTGTGCACCAATTGAGGCAGTTATCCAAACTGGTCACAGATCTAAACAAACAGGCTCAGGACTTAAATACCAACCAGTAGCCGAGCACACCTCTCGAAGTTGTGCAACAAAGGCAAGAATCGAAAAATCAAGCTATTGGTCAGCTTAGGGAAGCCGGACAGATCTGCACAAAGGCAGTGGAAGCAAATTTCGTGGTATGGGAGCAACTCATCGAGGATGATACTGTGAAATAGCTTGTCGAGCAAGTGTGACAAGCAGACCTACAAGTACTAGTGGTGAAGGTAGAAATTAAGAAGTTTCCAACAAAGGAGAAAATCACCAAAGGCGCTGATCTCAAGAAGCTCCAAGATAAGGCAAGAACTCTGCGTGAGCAGGAACACATGTGCAACAAAGAGACGGATAAGAAACAACTGAAGATGAAAGGATGACAGAGCTAATTCAACCTATCCAGTAGTGAATCAGTGAGTTCACACAGGAACTGGCCAATGCGTTGTTGAAATTCCCTAACTCCAACAAAGTGCAGGAGCTAGAAAAGAAGGAAGAAGAATCATGTCGGGAGATAAAATGGCTTACTCCCATTTTCTCCCAATTCCAACAGAAGGTTGGAAGCGCAGAACAATCTGCCCTAGAAGATGCACCAGAGGATGTGCAAGAGAAGGAAAAATAAGAAGATGAAAAGGAAGACGAAAAGGGACAGGAAGATGAAGAGGACCAAGAAGAACGCCATCAAGAAGACCCAGAGCACACACAAGAAAAACCTATGGAAATAGACTCTTTAGATGAGGCCGAAGAAGAAATTGTATAAATTCAAGCTTCATCATCTAAAATTTTTTCAAAGTATGGGATAAGGCCGCGGTACAGGAAACACAGCCCAAAAAAAAAACAAGTGAAAAAATGCACAAGAGAGGAAGCAGGAGAAAAGTGCGTGAGAAAAAAAAATAAAAAATAAAAAATTTCAAAGAAACTGTCGCGCATATTGCACCACATACTACGTCCAGTGCTTCGTGGCTTAGGATGAGCCACATGTGAGTGTTGGGGGCATATTGGGCCTAGGGAAAGCACGCCAGAAATAAGCGCAAGTGAAGAACGTGCAAGAATCAATCTGCAGCACAAGAAAGGAAATCTACACGTACAAAGGAAACGACGGACAAGGAAAGCTGCGCAGAAGAAGGAATAGGTGCAAAATATTGAACCTGCACGAAAAATGGAAAATGCATGGAAGGAAGATGTCGTAGGGTAAATAAGTAGCACAAGTGCATAATAACGTTCGAAAGTGACAGGACAATCGTGGGTTCTGAAGTCGGCTTAAGTTGACAGATTCCACACGAGTGAACGCACGTTGTAAGTAAGGCCGTTAGTGCCTCGTGTCAAGTCATGATCACCACAGCTGTAGCCTGAGGGGTGGCTGATGGTGATAGTTAAAATACTGCTTGTATGTAGTCAAACATGCATGGTCATGTAAAATAGTATAAATAGGAGGGATTCAATAGTTAGAGAGTTGGTTTTTCAATAACTAGAAGGTTGCTTTTTAGTTGACTTTTAGTGATTATTGCTTTATGTTGGTTTTTTTAGCCTTTAGTTGCTTTGGACGGGTTAATAGAGGAAATATATCTAAGAAAGCCAAGGGAAGCTGTGAGATCTAAGTGATAGAGTAGTCAGAAGTCTGCAGGATGAAGTCGGGATTAGTGCAGTACAAGAGAAGCTCTACTAGAGAGCTGCAGATGCTAGAGAGATCGATCTAGACTGTGTACGTATCAATAGATGGTAGCAGTAGAGTAGGAGAAATAAAATAGAGAGCATGAGAGCAAAAGAGAGTTTGATCAGAAAGCTAGATCTAAGACAGTTTGCAGTTAAATGGATGCTGAAGGTGCCATATATTTCTCATTCTAGATGAAGAGCGCCTTGTGGTTTTTCCTAGATGGGTTTCCATGTGAATTCTCCTAGGTGTTGATGATTTCCTATGTATGTTTGTTATGCTTATGATGCAAGTTATGTTATGGTTGAATGAATGATGCATTGTCAATAAGAGTCAGAATGTATGAATAGGTTATTGTGTACATCTTCTGAGTATTATTTTATGTTTACGTCACAATCGTTGTTGTGCGTCTATTATACTGCACCTGTCTGTTAGCTTGCCTTTATATTCAGTTATGTTTCAAGTACTAAGGCCGAATCTATGTCGCATCGTTAGTTGTTAATAAAATATATGGCTAGTTTGTGCTACAGTTTGGCAGAAAGGGATCCATCCTCACAAGTTGGTCGAGCTGCTTGGCCACGTACCAAGGGACTATAATCCCTTGATAATCACAAAAACATGGTTCCAATGATTACCCATCGAAGAGATATCTCAGGTGAGACTGCTCCTGCTCTGTGGGCGTTACCAATAGGTCTTTCTCTATCGAGCCGGTATCTCGGGTGTTTTTTCGGTTGACGATCTGTGCAAAACCTGGGTCACGCAAGTTAGGAAAAGTGGCCAACACCACTCTCGACCAATTGCTTGATGACAATAAAAAATAAAATTCAATACACATGTAAATTATCTTAACAAAGTATACACTCTTAACTGATGCAATATATTGAATATAAAAATAGAATATGTATGATATATATACATAAAAGTCAACAGTAAAATGTATTATATTAATTAATATCCATTAGCTAATAATTACCTTTCACTTTCATCGATCTACCTTTCTCCTTCAGGTACTCCCCTTCAAAATTGTTATTGGAGTCTGGATCACAAATGTGACGTAACTTGAGCTTTGAAGCTAAATTAGGAAGATATTCATTAATATAAAACATGTTTTGGTATACCATATATCCCTCCATCATATAACCCTTAGCATGTTCTCATTGTTTAACAATATCCTTCATAAATTTCAAGTGCCTCTCAACCATCCACATGGACCTTGAGTGCACAGGTCCACACAATTCAATCTCCTCGATTCGGTGTATGAGGTAGTGTTCCTATGCATTGAAAAATGTCGAAGGTATATGATTTTTCATTTCACACATGATATGAAGAATCTCTCTCCCCGATACTTTATATCTTCTTATGTATTTATTTAGATGAAAACCATCTACAAGTGACGCAAACCAATAACGATATTTAACAAAAAAACATTTAATTACATAACATGAATTAGTGCACAAAAAACAAATATAAGTTCTACGATGAATTAAAGAAACACTAAGCATGTGCAAAAATGTGTTTGTTACCTCATGTATTTCCAAATATTATATATAACTTATTTGGCATTGTTGTCGAAGTTGTGAGAGAGAGAGAGAGAGAGGTAGAACATATTGTAACAATATACAAACCACATCATTTTTTAAACAAAGAGTAGAAAAACCAAATAACAACAATATGCACTGGAATTAAAAAAACAATAATACCATAATAATTACCTTCATGAAGACATGTCAATCATGCATTTTCACCCCCACAAAATCACCTTTCTTTGTTATGATTCATGTTTTCACAAAATCCAGTGGGAAATTTAATTTTCCGCATGACTTCTTTTACAACATTAGTGTTGGAATATAATCCGTCGGGATTATATTTTGTAAATAAATAGTTATGTAGGAAGTTGAACAATTACATAGGAAGGTGAAAAGGCTGATGAAGCTCAACCACCACATGTAATATATAAATGTATGCATTAGCCATGAATAGAATCGAATCGGGAGTTATACCTATCAGTGGTATCAGAGCTTGGCTGCTTGCCATAACTCTTGGCTACATTTCAGTCCTAGCACTATGCTTGCCAGTCCACTGCCAGACTGCCTACTCCGTCAGTCTGCCATTTGCATGTGTTTCTCTTTTCCAGCCTGTGCACATTAATTTTTTTCCATAACATATGAATTATCGCTCATATGTTTGGCGTATACCTAACCCTAATCTCTTGAGCTGAATGAGTCGCCCTCCTCCTCTTGCATATTGGTGTTGAGGCTTTACTGCGTGGAGACTGCTGCAAACATCCACATTGAAATTGTGTGTGCTGCGTGAGACTTCTCTTCTCCTTTGTCGTGCTGTGTGCATTACAATTCCAGAGCTGCGATTTCATGAGAGAGTGTTGGGATTGCTATGTAAGATGGAGTAATGCAACCAGTCAAGAAGAGATTTCAGTAATCACCACTGAGAGTTTGTTGGAGACTGAAGTCATATTTCTGCCACTGCGACCGCTTTGAAGACTATTCTCTTCAACTACGTGAAGACCAGTGTGGAGGTAAACACATAAACCCTAATTTTGTCCTAGTTTTATGTGGGAAGTTTAATGTGACGACTCTACTGTGTATTTGATACGGCTTATGAGTTATGATCGATGCTACATATGAGTTCAAGACATAAAAATATTGAACCCGTGAGATGCTTTCATTTGATGCTTACGTGAAGGAGAAATGATGCTTCCTTTTCATTTGCGTGAAGGAGTATGAATGGAGGTAAACTTTTTGTTGGTTGAAATGGATAGAGACTGCAAAATATAGTGTGACTGATATATCATATTGATATATGTTGAAGACTGATATATGCGTTGAAGACTGATATATGTTGAAGGCTGATATATATTGCGTTGAGGACTGATGCGTTGAGGACTGATGTGTTGTAAACCCTAATTCCATGTTGAAATTGTCTATGTTGAGACTGATGTGTTGAAGCTGATGCGTTGAGGACTGATGTGTTGAAGACTGCATGTATGTTGCGTTGAAGATTGCTGGTGGAGAACGTTGCAAGTTCTTGAAGCTGCCTGCGTGGAGCTGAATTTGTTGATATAAAGACCATTGCTATGACCGAGAAGATTGCGAGTAGAGTGTGTAACTACAATAGGTGTTGAGAACTCATTTCTCTGGGTGCTGCTACTAGTCTGTTCCAAGATAATGTATTGAGGTATTATTGTAATTTTACATAAGAAGATTTTAATTGTCCATGTAAACCACACTCTAAAGTAAATTACATGGAGATGCGTTGAAATCATTCTAATCCTATGTTTCTTCGAGAGCTGTGCCTCTCCCTCACCATCACCAGTGGTGAATTATTTGCTTATGAACTTATTGACAGTATATTTTCTCTGTAAATGAACTTATTGTAAATCACCTTGGCAGAGACTGTAGACTTGCAAGGTTATTGATTTTCTATTTCTCTTTGTCATATTAAGTTCATTCTTGTAAATTACGCTAACAGTTGTAAAAGATGTAATCTATAGCATCTATAGTTGGTGCCACTCTCACTGGCAAAGACACTTATTCAGAATGGTGGAGGAAGATCAAATCTGCCTTCATCTACAATGACCTTTGGGACGGCATTTGCGAAGGCACCACAATAGAGACAGCAGCTCGAAAGCCCATAACCAAAGACCCAGAACCTCCAGAATCCGAGAAAGAGAAGGCCATTTGGAGAACAAAAGACAAGAAATCTTTAGCGGTAATCACTGCCACAGTCAGTGAAGAGGTGAGCCAGCACATATTTCCTGCAAAATCATGTTTTGAAGCACTAAAAAAATTAAAAGATCTGTATGATTCACACTCTGAAATGGAAGGTATTCAACTAATGTTAAAACTATTCAGTCTTGAAGTAAAAGACAATGATCCCATGTTAGTTGCCTCTGAAATCAAAGCTATCATGCACAAGATTCAAGCCTCTGGTATGAAACCAGATCTTCCCCTTGCAGCATTTGTAAAATCTTTGTATCCTACTCACTCCAACTATCTTGAGTCATTGCAAGCTAGTGACAAGTTCAAATCACTAACATTTGACACCCTCGTAGAAAATATAGTTGACAGAGAGAAAGCCTTTGGTAAGAAGACAACTGAGCATTCTGGAGAATCACTTTGCTTTGCTCAAAAAAGCAAAGAACCACACCAAATACCAATCCAAAGATCACCCCAAGGGAGAAAGCAGCAAGAGAGGCAGAGGAAGAAGAAACTTCAAAGGTAGAGGGGGCATAAACAACTTCAGCAAAAGATCAGATTTGCAGTGCAAGCGTTGTGGAAAGATTGGGCACACATCATATCAGTGTTGGGCTTCATGGGACTCCATCAAAGACAAGCATAACCAGAAGAAAGATGATAATAAAAATCAAGATGCTAGTAAATCTTCTGATTCTTCTCATTGTATTGTTGCACATTGTAATCTTGGAATTAAGGAAATGACTTCACTTTCATCTTACAAAGATTGTTGGCTACTTGATACTGGTGCAACATCACACATGACATTTAGAAAAGACTGTTTTGAAGAACTTAATGAAACAATAGATGGCATAGTTTACTTTGCAGATAAGTCAAGTCTTAAACCAAAGGGAATGGGCACCATTCGACTGAAGATGCCTGGATTCCCTGATTTCTTGTTGAAGAATGTTCTTTATCTTCCAGAGATGCAGAGAAGCCTGATGTCCTTGGTGGAGATTCGACAGCGAGGCCATTCCATCCACATTTTTGATGGAATCATAGAAATAGGAAAGTCCTCTGAGAACCAAGCCATCATGACTGGATACGAAGATGGGAATTTGTTGAAGCTAAAGGGTTCATCTGCAAGAGTTCAGAACTATGCCTACCTCTCTCAGCATGGAGAAGGTAATTTGTCATCTAGTTCATTGTGGCATGCAAGATTTGGTCATCTAAATTATAACAGTCTTCGTTTGTTGAGAAAGAATGGTGTATTTGGTTTGCCCACCATTCCCAAAGAGAAGAACAAATGTGATGCATGTATATTAGGGAAACATAGTAAGCTGCCATTCCATGAATCTAATTTCAGAGCAAGCAGGAAATTAGAATTAGTGCATTCTGATTTATGTGGCCCAATGCCAACTCCTTCTGCAAATGGGAATAAGTATTTTATGACATTTGTTGATGACTACTCAAGAATGTGCTAGATTTACTGTTTAAAGACAAAATCAGAAGAATTTCAAACATTCAAAGACTTTCATGCATTGATAGAAAAACAAGCATAATCAAAAATTGGTACACTTCGTACTGATAATGGGAAAGAATACACTTCAAATGCTTTTGAAGATTATCTTCGCCAACATGGAATTGCACATCAGACTACAGTTCCCTACAATCCTCAACAAAACGGTGTAGCAAAAAGAATGAACAGAACCATAATGAATATGGTTCGCTCAATGATTTTTTTC
>LPNX010004328.1:75861-87717 GCA_001517045.1 Pseudotsuga menziesii | reverse complement strand
ACTTAGGAATTGAAGTCACTCAACATCCTAAGTACATATTCCTATCTCAGAAAAAATATGTTGGAGAACTACTAAACAAATTTTGCATGACAGAATGCCACCCTATCTCTACTCCAATGGAACAGAAAATGAAGCTCACATCAAGCGAAGGAAAAGAATTTGAGGATGCGACCAAGTATCGACAACTTGTAGGAAGCCTTATCTACCTTAGAACAACTAGACCAGATATTTCTTATGTTATTGGCATACTTTCAAGGTTCATGCATAACCTTGTGAAGGACACTGGTCAGCTGCAAAAAGAGTTCTAAGATACTTGAAGGGGACTCAAGACGTTGGACTCAAGTACTCTAAAGTGGATGACTTCAAACTTATTGGGTACTCAGACTCAGATTTTGATGGCGATAAGGAGACAGAAGTATCAACTTCTGGATACACTATGAGTCTTGGATCAGCAGCTGTCTCATGGAGATCATCCAAACAGTCAGTTCTGGCAGATTCAACAACAGAAGCAGAATATGTGGCTGCAGTTGAAGCAACGAAAGAAATAGTATGGCTCAAGAAGATACTTGAAGATTTGCAAGAAAAACAAGAGAACTCCACTCCATTATTGGTCGACAATACTTCTGCAATCAAGCTGGCTAAGAATCCTAGATTCCATGATCGAACCAAACACATCAACACAAAGTATCATTTGATTCGACATCATGTAGAGGCCAAGACAGTCCATCTTCAACATTGTTCCACAAATGATCAAGTTGCAGACATCTTCACCAAAGCGCTTGGACGAGAAAAGTTTGAAAGATTCAGAAACATGCTCGGACTTACTAACACCCCTTCGGATTAAGGGGGGGATTATTGGAATATAATCCGTTGGGATTATATTTTGTAAAAAAATAGTTATGTAGGAAGCTGAATAGTTACATAGGAAGGTGAAAAGGCTGATGAAGCTCAACCACCACATATAATATATAAATGTATGCATTAGCCATGAATAGAATCGAATCGGGAGTTATACCTATCAATTAGTTTGTTGATCCGTTAACATCTATGGAAGTGAGTTTATATTAATTTGGTCTTTGTTGCTATGAAATTGAATGACATATTTCATTGCATGGTTTCCTTCTTGAATCTCTTTGCAAATTTTGACAAATCTTTCTTTGTCGCTCCTTAGATCCAATATTTTCCATAATGTTTCAATCACATTCTTTCCAATATTCATTGTACCAAACATATGAGAAATTTGTAAGTGTTCATAGTAGGGAAACCTGCTGAATTGTTTATGATAGCTTTTCATTCCTCGTGGAAGCCCATTAATTCATTCATGATCACGAAGGAAATCATGAATCATAGTTTATAAATAAATTACATAAATCAATGGCCGCTACAGTAAACAACACACAATAAAAAAATACATAACAATTCATATACGATGATCCATGTGTACAAGCTTGACAATTTCTATTACATTGCAACTTCCATATGTGAGGTGTCATTCTCTGTGGTTTTAATGCAGTCTCTAGGCTTCCCATTGAATAGATTTTTTTCAGTTGTTAGATACCTGTGATTCTTAGAGAGGAAGTGCCTATACTCATCAAACACCTCATTTCTTAAGCTTTTTGAGAGACGAGATTTGATCTTAGGACTACAAACTGGACATGCAAATTTTCCCTTAGTCTCAAGACCTGCATAACGATATGGAATATCTATGTCAATTACAATTATATATAAAATGAATGGAATATTTATAAAAACATGAGTGCATAGTACTATATTAACTAGTTCATAAAATTAAATGCAATTAAAGTGGAACTTAAAAATACAAACCACAAAAATAGGTTTACCCTGGGGCATCGTGTATTGTTCATACAAGGATTGCATGGAATTGAAATTTCTTTTTTCATATTGGTCTAGATACGTCATACAACAAGATGATATTCCAAACCTTTAGTAGCTCGTCTATAAGAGGATATATACATTCATATCTTTAACTTGGTACTTACCTGATTGATTTGAACATATAAAATATATAACTATGATCAGTACCATTTAGATATATAAACTGTGCAAAAGAGAAAAATGAAATATATATATATATATAAGACATTATGAAACAAAATACGACAAATGAAATGCAACTACATTAAAAATAAAACAGTTATAGACAAAATATACCTGGAATAATCATCAACAAAATTATGTGCTCCCTCTTTATTGAAAACCATGGAGGAATGTTATTGTTGATAACAAAAATAGGCTACACCGTGTAAGCATATCTCATCTCTGCAAATGGATTAACACCATCTGTTGTCAAATAAATCCTAAGATTACGAGGTTCTTCTTTAAAGTGAGGCCACTTTTCCTCCATATCTCTAAATGCAGAACCATCTACAGGCATTCGAATAATGTCATCTTAACTTATGTTCCTTCCATGGTAATCCATAAATTGTGCTATGTTTTTGCACCTGAACAGTCGTTCCAAACATGGATGTTAGGATATTTAGACACTTAGGAGTTAGTTAATATCAACATGTGTAATATATCTGTTAGGTAAAGTGTGTTTCTTTAGTATGCATTAGTACGAATTTGTAAATATTATAATCCGACGGTCACGATATGTTCTAGACATAAAGTGATATGACAGTTCAACTTCTCTTAGATCATACCTACCATTGATCTGTAGCTTAAACACCTGATTGGTCCATTATCTCTATTTAAAGAGCATGGAGGGTCCTTGGCTAATTGATCGATTATGAGAAGCCCATTTGTAACTTTCTTTATTTTGCATAATAAATTGCTCCAAGTAGTTATTTGGCTGGGGTCGTGGATTGTTTCCCTCTTGAGGGTTTTAACAGCGTCAAAACATCGGTGTGTTGATATGTGATCTATTTGTGTGAGTGGATGTTCTTGGTGTTCGGTCTTTTGGTAGTACCTTGTGTACCCAAACATGGTATCAAAGCGTTTATGAAGAGCCGCTTTCGTTTGTGATCTAGATCTTGAACTGGTGTTGCCGAAACCTTGCAAGGGTTTCTAATTCTAGAATTTTTGTGAATTTTCGGCCTATGGGAGTTGTTCCAGAACGTCGTTTCCATTTGGAAATAGTTTTCGTTTCATAGAAAACCATTTCTGTTTGCTCCAAAAACACCCATTTCGGTAGATCTGAAGGTATAATATTACAGTGACGGATTTGTTTTATTTTTTTTTTAATATCTCATATATTTATCAGTTTTATTATTTAGATCTTTATTGCTTTTTAGTCTCCAATTGTTTCCTTCCATGTCTATGTATTCTCTTTGGCATGCCCCTTGTGTGATTGCGGTAAATCAAAAATAGAAAGGGAAAGAGTTTTATCGGCTGCGTATGCTCTTTGTCGTGCACCTTGTGCGATCGTGGCGAATTAGAAACATAGAGAAAACATAGACTTTCTGGGTAAGATAACGAGATATAAATCCACAAGTGTGGAAAATATTTTTTTGTTTTTGTTTTTCGTTTTGTGGTGTGATTTGCAGAAAAAAGAAGCAATCACGGAAACCGAGAGAGAAGAGTAAAAAAAAAACCCTTCCTCATTCATTTTTTTTACGTACCTTTTAAACTTAGTCCACTTGGTCCAAAGTTGCTTTATTCCTTAATAGGTCTTGAGTTCAAGCCTTATTAAGTTACTTTTTAGAGCATGCAATTTCTATTTTCAAGTTAATTTATTGTAAAAGTGCATCTCACTTAAATAAAATAAAATAAAAAGTGAATCACTTAAGTTCTTTTTATTGCCACACTATTTAAAGTACCATTATTGTAAAAATGAACACTTATTTTACAAAAGTGATTCACTTAAAAGCAACTTTCTTGTAAGTGATTGTCAAAAGTTCTTTTTGGGAAGAAGGGGGTTCTTGTTTTAGTTGGTCAAGTTAATATCTACCACATCACTATTGGGGACATCTTCAACAATTTCTTTGATCAAGCATAACTTCATCATTCGGAATCAGTTTTCAGTGTCATTTTTTTTAAACGGCCTAATTGTTCGATCTCTTTGCATCCAAACAATTAGTTTCTGTTTTTTCATCCATTGTCTTACATTATGTCCACCCTTGTGATATTCTAATTACCAATTCTAACTATTTCTCATGGAAATATCGTATGGAATATGTTCTACGAAGTAGGAGACTTTTCAGAATTACCTTAGGGAAAGAAACAGAACCCAGTGATGATGATAAGAAAATAAAATGGAAAAATAGATGTGATGAAGCTCGTGGATTGATGGGGATGTCAATCTCTACTGATTTGCGATTCCACATATCTAGAATTGATGAACCTGATAAAGCTTGGGAAAAGTTGGAATTTGTGTTTGGTAAACACAATGAAATCCGAGGTCATCAACTTGAGAATGAATTGATTTATTTGAATCCAAGTGATTTTTCATGCATTCAAGATTATTTATCAAAGTATAAAACTCTTAGACTCTTATGTGAAGAATGCAATATTAAGAAAGAAGACAAACAATGTATTTATCATATTATTTCCAAACTTGGACCTGCATATTCTGTTTGTGTATCTACATTTTACTCCATGAAAGAATCATTGACTGCAGCTAGCTATCAAGAGCCTAGTCTTGAATCATTTTGTGATTCCTTAATTAGAGAGCAAGATAAGTTCATTCATCTTGGAATAATTAACAATGCAAATACATCTAGGAAAGCCTTATTGTCCCAACAGAAAGAAAAGTTCAAGCCTCCCAAGAAATAGAATTTTCGCAATAATAAGCCAAACAAGGGTCTCAAACCCTCTCAGTCAGCTCCTTCTTTAAAAAATGACAAAGGATCCAAGCCAAAAGGAAAAAATACTGAGCTTCATTGCAATTTTTGTGGAAAATATAATCATGATGAATCTAAATGTTTCAAGAAGATGGCATCCTTGAAAGTAGCAATGAAGAAGCACCACATCAGCCTAGATTCATATTCAGAATCTACTTCTCATGGACATGCACTCTGTGCTTTCGGTTACTCGTATACTGCATCTTCTTCTTCTACTTCAAATGAATGGCTCATTGATTCTGGAGCATCTTATCATATGGCTAAGGATCAAGCCATATTTTCTACTATGCGTGAATCTAACACCAAACAAATATTTGTTGGTGATGATAGTTCTCTAAGTGTTATAGGATCTGGACCAGTTCTAGTAGAAAATGGTCATTTTAGTGATGTACTATGTGTTCCAAGAATTTCCTGCAATTTGTTATCAGTCTATCAAATCACTCATTCAGGTGAAGGTCAAACTGTAACGTTTACACTTCACCAAGTTGTAATCAAGGATTTTAAAGATCCTCAAACTATCCTTGCTACCGGAATTGTTGATGATATTACAAGGTTGTACAAATTTAACAACTTTGGGTCATCACCTTTTCCTTCGGTTTTTGTTGCTCATAGTGATAACTTGACCAAACTTTGGCATGAGCGATTTGGTCACTTGAATTATCGATCATTGTAACAAATATGTAAAGACAATATGGTGACAGGTCTTCCAATGGTATCTTGCAGGGATGGCGTTTGTTCTGCTTTTGTACTTAGAAAACATCATCAGGATAGTTTTGATAAACGTGCCTCTTGGCACGCCTCGGTTCCCTTGGAGCTTGTGCATAGTAACTTGTGTGGTCCTCTTCCATCTGCTTCCTTTTCTGGTTTCAAAAATTTCTTGAATTTCATTGATGACTACTCCAGACGCACTTGGGTTTATTTCCTAAAACTTATGAGTGAATTATTTAACATGTTCTTGGCCTACAAGACCCTTGTTGAAAAACAATCTGGTCATCAAATTATTAAGTTAAGATTTGACAATGGAGGAGAATAGGTTAACAAAAAGTTCACTACTTCCTGCACTAAACAAGGAATCCAACGACAACACACTATTCCATATACACCACAACAAAATGGTGTACCTGAACGAAATAACCGCACTTTAAAAGAAATGGCTAATTGTATGATCCAATCTAAGGGACTAAGTCTTCAATATTGGGTCAAGACCATAAATTGTGCAAATTACATAGTTAATCGCACACCCACTAAAGTTTTACAAGGTATAACACAGGAAGAAGCATGGAGTAAAATTAAACCAAATGTAAGTCACTTCCGTGTGTTTGGTAGTGAAGCATGGGCTCACATTCCGGATGAAAAATGGAAAGCATTGCAGCCTAAAAGTGAAAAGTGCATTTTGTTGGATATTCTGAAGATGTAAAAGGTTATAAACTTCTTCAGCCACATTCTCATGATATAATAATTAGAAGAGATGTTAGATTTGATGAAAATCTCTTAGCCTGTGAGCCTAACTTGGCAGGTGTTCCATCCTTAGCCTGTGAGCCTGATTCGGCGATTGTGCCTTCTTCTACTTCCAAATTCCTTGACATGTTTCCAAATCCAGTTTCTGATGATGATAGTGAGGATGAAAATCCACCTCCGCCTGCTCATGTTCCTCTAGTTGCACCGGCACAAGTGCTTCCTCGATGGGTCTGTTCAACATGTGAAGCAGCTGGTGATATTGCCGATGACCCTAGAGGTCAATGTTGTACACGTTCTCAGTTTCAGTGAGCCTCTTCTCTTTTGGCTCAATTTTTTGAGAATCATGATCCAAAAACTTTTGCAGAAGCTACAGGAAATTCAGATTGGGATGCAACTATGGATGAAGAATACCGTTCCTTAATGGCGAACGATACTTGGGATCTTGTTCCTCTTCCAAAAGGAAAAAAAATTGTCAGATGTAAATGGGTCCATAGAACTAAGTATGCATCATATAGAAGTGTGGAAAGACTTAAGGCAATGTTAGTTGCCAAAGGATTTTCCCAAGTACAAGGGATTGACTACAATGAAACATTTGTTCCTGTCGTAAAAATGAACTCCATCCACCTTTCTCTTTCCCTTGTAGCCTTACATAACTAGGAATTCCATCAAATGGATGTAAAGTATACCTTATTACATGGTGATTTACAGGAGGAAATTTACATGGAACAACCTCCTGGATATGTTCAGAATAACTCTAGCCTTGTCTATCACCTTAAGAAAT
This sequence comes from Pseudotsuga menziesii, assembly GCA_001517045.1. Classification (NCBI taxonomy): domain Eukaryota; kingdom Viridiplantae; phylum Streptophyta; class Pinopsida; order Pinales; family Pinaceae; genus Pseudotsuga; species Pseudotsuga menziesii. Next base: position 80,676 of record LPNX010004328.1, on the reverse strand, counting down.
CCTTATAAGGCTTTAAGCAAGCTCCTAGATCTTGGTACGCCAAAATGGATAGCTTTCTCCTTGACACTAGTTTTTCTAGATGCCATTATGACCCCAATGTCTATACCAAGAAAGTAGGAAACCATGTCAGCATACTTGTTCTTTATGTTGATGATCTTATCCTTACTAGTAGTGACCCTAAACCTTTAACCCATGTGAAATCCAATCTTAAGAAAAATTTTGAAATGTTAGACTTAGGACATTTGCATTATTTTATTGGTCTCCAAGTCTTGCAAACCAAAGAAGGAATATTTCTTTCCTATTCTAAGTATGCATGTGACCCTCTTCGTCGCTTTCACATCGAAGATTGTAAACCAGACCCTTCTCCCTTCCAGTCTGGAGTCAAAATTTCTACCACTTGTACTTCCACTAAAGTAGATACCACCATGTATCGTCAACTTATTGGTAGTCTCTTATACTTGACTCATTCTCGTCCTGACTTTTCCTTTGCCATAGGTCATGTTGCTCGTTATATGCAAACACCTCATGAAAGTCACTGGAAAGCAGCAAAAAGAGTACTTAGATATATTCGAGGTACAATTCAATTTGGGATTCATTACAGTACAAGGGGGAAACCTTTATTGGTTGGTTTCACTGATTCAAATTGGGTCGGCGATCCTAATGATCGAAAGTCTATTGCAGGTTCTATTTTCAGTCTGGGATATGGATCTGTCACTTGGTCTTGTAAGAAACAACAAGCTCTTGCTCTTTCTTCAGCAGAAGTAGAATATCGAGTCGCAGTTAATGTCATTCGAGAATATTTATGGCTTCGACAAATCCTTTCAGAGTTTGGATTCGAGCAGCAGCATCCTACTCCACTTTGGTGTGACAACCAAAGTGCCATCAAGCTTGCCAAAGATCCAGTTCTACATCAATGCAACAAACACATTGAGCTACACATGCACTTCATCAAAAATCTTGTTCATGATCGTGTTCTTGAAGTGTGCTATTTCCCTACAGATGATCAAGTTGCATACATCTTCACCAAGTCTCTTACATAAGAGAAGCTTTCTAAACTCTGATGTATGTTAGGAGTTCAGGAATGTGTCATTAAGGGGGGATATGATCTAATGCCTCCTTCGTTCTCCTAATAGTGTCACTTTTATAAATCCTTCAATCCTATCCCAAGTTGTTCTTAAGGGGGGATGTTATGATATTTAGACACTTAGGAGTTAGTTAATATCAACTTGTGTAATATATCTGTTAGGTAAAGTGTGTTTCTTTAGTATGCATTAGTATGCATTTGTAAATATTCTAATCCGACGGTCACGATATGTTCTAGACATAAAGTGATCCGACGGTTCAACTTCTCTTAGATCATACCTACTAGATTGGTCCATGATCTTGTTGAGGCCTGGAAATTCGCAGGCAACAACAGAAAGGGATTATCCCCAGTCAATGTTCCCAACTAGCCCGTGATTGTTTGGTGTAGGGAATCCGTCCAGTTTGCAGTCCGGCTACCGTAGGTCAAGTAACAAAAACACAAGTTTTTACTGGTTCCGGCCCGGTCCACCGTGTATATTTTTGTATTTTTTGACTTAAGTATGATATGAAAGTGCCTATTTAACATGCATATTGACGTAGAATACGAGGAGCGGTCACAATGTGATGCGCAGGTTCTTACCTCTTGTCTTAAACTCGCTCGCATCTAAATCACACACAGCAAGGAATTACAACTAACTACCTAACCTATCCCTAGGGAGCAAAGTTATCATTCATTAATGAGTAATGTAATTTGTACATGCATTATGAAAAATCACAGATAGCTGATACTTCTTCCAAAACGCATGAACATTAAAAGATATTTGAACAACTAGATAGCCAATTGTTTATGAACAACATTCATTACTCATAGTGGAAATCTTCATAAAATAAACCAGAGAACATTCATACAAGAACATAGGTTCAAAGAGTTAGAACGGTCTCACAGTTAATGGACACAAAGCTGAAAATGAAATAGTTCCTCTTCAACAAATCCATAGCACAACATTTGAATATTCCATCAAGCTTTCTCCAACAGGCAAACTGTAATTATCTATTGCAAAAGGAAATAGTTCTTCTTACAATATGTCTTCACAAATATAACTGGGAAAAGTCCCTATTAACTTCTAACTTTCAAATATTTAAACAAAATCAGTAGACCGCTTGGGTTCCCCCCCCCAAACGTGTGACTCTTCGGTTCTTCGAGCGTTTCATATTCCTCCTTTTCATCTTTTCTGCGCAAGCTCATTATCAGCTAAGTAATTGACGGACTTTTCAGATCTGCGTATTTTGTTGCTTTCAATTTTGTCTTTTCCTTCGCTTGTCTCCCTTGCGACCCTGCCGGTTTCGATTTGATTTTTTACAAAACTATCAAGCTACGCCTTCACACCATGGTCGCCCCAACAGTCCCTTGAGTTCTACCTGCAATCAATTACTGTGCGTCATTAGTTGGAATGGCATTTTAAAACATTAACTTAAACCACCTGAAATGGCTAATCCACAAGAAAAAGGCCAGGCGCATCCCTTAATCTGAGAAGTTTAACAAATGGAAGATTTTTTACTAAGCCTCGAGCGGGAAAGTTCTAAATTGGAAGTCAGAAGGCTTTTACATCGAAAGCTAAATGACTTTCCCAGCCGCAATGGCGGAAGAGACACGGGCTAAAGACGCGCGACGCGGGCGGGAAAAAACTTTAGTCGGAAGTTGGAAGGATATCGACATCGGACGCAAAAAGGCTTTCCTAGCCGCAACGGCGGAAAAGGAAAGGTTAAGGATACGCAACCCGCGGGCAGGAAAACTCTCAATCGGAAGTCGAAAGGCTTTTACATCGGAAGTTGAACGGCTTTCCTAGCTGCAATGGAGGAAGAAGAAAAGATACAGGCAAGCGATCAAAAGACCAATACACATCGGCAGTCGGAGTGCTTTATGCTTCGGGTGCTAAGCTGCTTTGGGAGATGCAACGGCGGAAAAGGAAATAACAAATCCTTCCGATGTAAACCAAAAGATCGGCCAATTTGAGAAAATGTGTCGGAGAAAACTTAGAAGCCAAGTCTGATTATTTTGCTGCAACGGCGGGATTCAAAACAACTAGACGTCCGGAAAAGGAAAATCATTTCGCCGCCGCAACGTCGGAAGCCCGAGACTTACGGGGCCGGCAAAAACAATGAAGCGGGAGCAAAACCAAACAGTGATCGGGAGAAATTGTGATTTGTCATCTGCAACGGCGGAAGGAGAAGTGATATAAGTCTCGATGCCAAAACACAAAAGCAGTCGATGTGAAAACAAACAAATCGGAAAGGAAGTCGAAGTCAATACCGATTATCCATCCGTAACGGCGGGAGGGAAAGCAAATACCTTGCGATTCATCCATAGATTCTGCCGATTAAAACCAACGTATTGGAAAGAAAATTCGAAGTCAAGACTCGCTATTTTTCCGCAACGGCAGAAGCTTTAACCAAACAAATTTCTGATTCGAACAAGCTGAAAATGCATCCAAAGGCAGCGATAAAGTCTGATCAAACATTAGATTGCTTCAAGCATCAGAGAAGGAATCAAAACAATTGGTAGATCAATCCCAACACTTAGAAATTATTTCTGGAAAATCATTGAATTAACTCAAGGAAAAAGAACTAATCCAAACAAAAGGAGGGTCCCAAATTTTTTGGAATTTGGGAAAAATGTTACAGCTGCAACAGATCTCTATTTAAAGACCATGGAGGGTCCTTGGCTATTTGATTGATTATGAGAATCTCATTTGTAACTTTCTTTCTTTTGCATAATAAATTGCTCCAAGTAGCTATTTGGCTGGGGTCGTGCACTGTTTTCCTCTTGAGGGTTTTAACCACGTCAAAACATCAATGTGTTGATCTGTGATTTGTTTATGTGAGTGGTTTTTCTTGGTGTTTGATCTTTTGGGAGTACCATATGTACCCGAACAATGGAATGATGGGATTATAACGAAGAACCTTATGAGGCACATTTTTTGTTACTTGATCTGTTCGATATCTTCTTATATGAAATTTCATACATTCTGTTGCAAATTTATGTTGATTATAATATATAACATGGTCATTGGGGCATGCATGAATTACTTCATAATGCATTCCAATTTATTTCATTATGGCAGATAAATCTCTATATGTGCGAGGTAAAATATTTGATGGTGGTAACAAAAATTCAGCTATCAAGCTACATCAAATTAAAATAAAAATCAAGTTAATATAATATATAAATAATATTAATGAAACACATTTCATCCGAATTAATTTGAACTATGAATTAGCGATACAATTATTAGAGGAACAAAGATAACATTTATCACTATCATATATATGTGATGGATTATTTTACATATCTTAACATCCGTATGATTGATATGTTTGAAATACCATTCATGTCCTTCAAGTTCATTATCAACAATACAGCTGAGAGAATATTTGTGTTGAAGCCTTCATAAAGGGGTTAGTATGCCTTCTCAAGAAGAGTTATATCGTGAACATCATCAAAGTCATCAATATTTTCATGATCATTGTCATCATCATCATCCATTCTAACATTAAATGGATCATGGATCAATGTATTTGTATCATCATCTTCAACTACGTTATCAGCATGATCATCTTCTTCAATAGGATCATTAACTTGTTATCCATTAATCATACCTCCATGTTCTTCCAGTGCATTTTCTGTCAAAGCACTTCCTCTAGACGATATGCCGTAGGATGTCTTTTCTTTATAATTACATGAATACGTCAATAGATACAAGTTAATATAGGAAATATTAACATTAAAGAGAA
>LPNX010004328.1:22965-75753 GCA_001517045.1 Pseudotsuga menziesii | reverse complement strand
AAATTAAAAAACATGAAAATGACAATATATTATTTTATAAAAAAATGTGAAAATACATTTTTATGAATTATGAGTACTTTACTTAAAAATGACAATAATATTATTTTATGAAAAAGTGAATTGTGAGTACTTTACTTAAAAATAACAATTATATTATTTTATGAGAAAGTGTGAAATGACTTTTATTGTGAGTACTTCACTTTATGACTTAAAAGTACTTGTACCACTACCTTGGTTAACTATGGGTTTTCATCCACCATAGAAAATGTGACAAACAAGCATTCTTAACTCATGCAATGCCACCTCAACCATGGGGGATGATGTCATCTACTAGAATGTAATTGGTTGATTTTTATAGTACATTTTGGTCCTTTTGAGACCCATTTTTGACCTCAAATTCTCTCTAATGAATAATACTGTTGGAGTAGGGTCTCGCAGCTACAGAAAAAGCTGTTGTTTTGGAACGAGTAAGTCAAAGGTAACAGTACCTGAGCGGCCAAGAGGAGAAAGCTCAACCATTGCACTTAAGGTAGCGGCGAAGACAGGAGAGCTCAGCTACCCTCATAAAGGAAAAGGAGCAACGAGGCTGAGGTATTGAAAACAAAGGACAGAAAAGGAAGCGGCGCCAGTACCCACGGTCAGCGTCGGGAAGCGTGGAAGACTACAGGAAGCTGTGGTGTGACGGAAAGCGGCAGTTCGAGTACAGATAGACTGACTGTCACAGTTAGGGTTTTTGGGTTACTGTTGGGAGAGGCCCACAGTGTTGTAATGGCGAGACCTTCGGGCCGCCTATAAAGGGATGTATTTTGTATTGTAAAAGGTTAGCTAGTTAGTCAGTTAGCTCATTAGCTATTCAAATAGTCAATGATCTGTTAGCTTATAGATCTTTGTATTATAGAAGAGCCAAGCTCTGGTTTAGTTATTCAGTCTGTAGTATCTTACTGTAACCAGTAGCTGACTCCTAGAGTATGTATGTAACAATCCACAGGGATTGAGAGAGAGAGAGAAAGGAAGAGTATATTATAAGAGAAGAGAAGAGATCTAAGAGAGAAGGGCTCCTAGCGATGTGCGCGGAGTTACCCAGAAGATCTCAGCTGCATATGAGGTTGCAGCGGAACTGTGTTTACTCTCCCAAGTTATAATATATAAACCAGTTCCTGTGGACGTAGCTTCTACCATGGAAGTGAACCACGTAAAACAGTGTGTTATATGATTATTTCATGTGATTGTGCTTTACTTAGTTGCTATCTATTATCTGTTACTTGAATGCCGTATATCAGTTAGTAAATGTCTGTATATTCTCATTCAATTACAGCATTATAGAAATTTAAAGGCGGGTTTAAATGTAACAAGTGTCTGCCTATGAGTCCATCAGTGCTTGTTTCACATAGTAATAGTCACTCTGTTAAGTGCTTCCAGTATACTTATTCAGTAAGTTAAGTATAGCAATGTGAGTGTGTTGAACCCTGAAGTTCGTGTAAGGTTGTTTAACACCCTGTTGGAGGTTAGCCGAGTTATTCCTCCCAGTGAGAAACCCTTTGGACCTTGAGAGTCGCTTTGGGCCGTACTATAGGAGATATCGCATTGACAGAAGGTGATATCGCACCGACAGAGGAGCTGCGGTGCAAGATATCGCAGATAGTGAGAACCGCGGAAGGGAGAGTTTGTGCATCGTCCTAGTCGTTGCGATGCAATAGGAGTCCTCCCCCTGTCAGAGTCCGCGAGGAAGGGAGAACTGCGACTCGCAGGAAGATCTCGCTGGTTAAGAAGAGCCGCGAGACACCAGGATGCTACAGAACCTGGTTAAGGACACTTGAGTCTTTAGCCAACCCATCTAATATCACTTCGGGTGAGACTTCAGGCCGCTCTGTGGTATGTTGCCGAAAGGGCCAATGAGTTAGGGGTGTTGTTGGTACATTATAAGTAAACCCAGGTCTACCCATAATAACCAACAAATACATACATTTACAAAAGAAAAAAATATAAAAAAAATTATAATGCTAAACTTACAAATGGACGATATTCATTCCCCTCCTCAAAGTGACCATGTTCCCTACAATGTTTTGTGACTATTGTGATCAATATTCTTCTCCTCTTAAAACCCCTGCATTGACTACATGGACAATAACATTTCCATCGCCTCTTCTTTTTGTTGCATCCCACAGTCTAGCAAACAATTATTGATTTTGTTCGTTTGGATCAGGAATATTGCTATTTAACATTTTGTCACAAAAAACTTGAATGAAGACAATCGACAATATTAAAAAAACAAGGTCCACACATCACTATTTCCGCAAATGGTCATTTTTCAAAGAATAAAATAATTTTCGCAAACCGTTTGTCGAAGAATAAAATGATATCCGCAAATAGTCAGTCGAAAAATAAAATAATTCCACAAATCGTCCATCGTAGAATAAAACAATTTCCGAACCGTACGTCGAGGAATAAAATATTTTCCACAAACCATTCGTCGCTTCTATAGAAAAACATGTCGGAATGTTTCTAGAATTTATATATTTTCAAATTGAACATTCGTCAGATAACCGACGATATTAAACCTAGTTACCGTTGCAAGAAAAAAAACCATGAACATCACAAATCCGACAAAGTTTGAAGTTTAGGGTCAAATATTCGATGATATTGGAGGTCGAAAATTCAATGAAGTGCCAAAGTTAGGGGTCGAAAATCTGGAGAGGGGGAAGGTCGAAAATCCAACAAAGTGTGAAGGTCAAAAATTTGACGAAGCTTTTTGTCGAAATCTGACTAAATTCGTAATTTGAAAGTTGAATCCAGTAAAACATTAGATTTCATCGGATGTCGGCAGATTTTGGGTTCAAATATTGTTGTGTCTCCCAAAGCACTGGACCCAATAACCTCATAATTCTTGACAAAAGGTGAAGAAACTAAACCTGTGTCCCGACCATCCACCCTAAAGCACTCCCTCCCCTCTACAAACTTAATCCTAGGGTATGAAACAAAAGTATAACCCGGTATACAAGAGTATGACTCAGGCATGCCATCCTTAGATCTTAAATAGTCGATATTAGGGGATTTTTTCCCCATTATCCTCTCATATAAAGTGCAACATGACAAAAGTGTTAAGTATTCAGAGTTGAAAGATTCTAAGAGTTAAGGGTCTATATCATGGATTTTATCGATTATAGATGGAAAGTCAATGGTATCAAATCCCTTTTTCATCTGAGGTGCAAGTGGTAGGAATGTGTCAGAATTATTTCAATATTTAGAATCATCACCATCATTAGTCGACCATTCTCCATAGATGTCCGAAGAATCATTGGTAACCAATCCAGAGCTAGAAGAATGGCATGTTCTCCACATATGGTCAACCTCCCTACAACTGGAGCATTTAAAAGGAATCCTACAATAATCCATCTTTTGTATGAAAACTATGTCCTACCATTCAATCTCTATATCTTCGAGAAAACATTTGGGTGCATCCATGGAGGTGGGTTACAATTTTTGGCAACGCAATTTCGGAAAAAACACAAAAACATACCTCGATCAAGCTTTTTCCAAACCCTCGATTGAGGTGTTAAGACCTCGATCGAGGCTTTTTTAAACCCTTGATCGAGTTTTTATTAAACCTTCAATCGAGCTTTTGGAAAACCCTTAATCGAGGTACAAGTGTTCGATCGAGAGTTTAAAAAAGCACGATTGAGGGTTAAAAGAAGCTCGATTGAGCATCTTTAATCGTTTTTACTATAAATAGGCAACAAACCTTTGATATAATTCAATGCGTTTGTTGGATAAAAAGGGTCATTTATATTCATTTGTAGATATGGTTCGTGGAGTAATTGGAGTTATAGATATGACTAATCATCTATTAATCCAACATCTATAACTCCAATTACTCCGCGACTAATATTTACACATAAAACCTAGAAGAAGTGGTAGTAGTCATGCTTTTACTTGTTTCTTCTTCAAGGCATGTACTATTACCCACAAGTATTATTTTTCTAGTCGAAATTATGTTTTATTAAATTTTATTATCATATAATTCTATGTTTGATTTTAATTGAATTCAAAGACCTTGTTCCCATGAACAATACGAGATTTGAAAAACATTGATTAAATAAATTTTTGGGTGTCCATATTCATGTGCACACACGAATATGGGCACTCAATATTTTTTTAGTTAAAGTTTTAAAAAGCTCGATCGAGCTTTTTATTTAATGAAGTCTTCCAAAGATGCTTGTACACCTTGTATTTTGAATCCCCATTTGAATTCATGTCATTGAACATTTTCAATTATTGTCAAAATGAGAATTAGTATCATGTTTAGCCATGTGTTATTGATGTAAATTCTAATGTCATTCAATAATTTACTAGTAATATTAACTGCAAATGTGTGGCATAATAACAAGTTTGAAGAGTAAACAATGGACATTGATATAACCCAAGGAAATGATGTCATATTTTTTTCATGCTCACATTTTCATCTCTCTAAAGGTACTAAAAATAATTTTCTCCTTCGTATATAATTTTAATTTTAAAAAACTACAATTATGTGATATGACTCTCGATTTAACATTGCTTTTTATCTTAATCGTTCTGTTCTATTCCGCCCTGGGCTCTAGGATTTAAATATCAGTCTCAAAGATCTATATCGTAGGTATATAGTAGTCCTGAGAATCTAGGTTGAGTGGACACAACTCGCCTAAGTTCAGCTCATCAACTGAATTGGATGCATCATTTCTCTCCTTGGTTCAATGCAAAAAGAATACTATGACAATGATGAATGCAATTCAGTTGATGAATTGAACTTAAGCGAGTTGTGTCCACTCGACCTGGATTCCCAGGACTACGATCTACCTACGATATAGTTCCTCGGGCCAGATATTTAAAGCCCAGGGCAGAATAGAACATGACAATTAAGATAAAAATTAGTGTTTTCAAAGTCATATCACATAATTGTAGTTTTTTAAAATTAAAAATTATATACGAAGGAGCAAAGTATTTTTAGTATTCAAAACCTTTCACTACATTTATGTACTACATTGTATACACATTAGATGTATTGCTGATAGGAATCAAATGATGTTGAAATTCCTTTCCAACCATTGATGACATAAACAAGCTAGATGTTGAATTCTAATTAAAACACATCATGATACTACTTGAATATAAGCATAAAAAAAAAATTAAATGCATGTAGTTCACAGAATCTAAAATAATTGTTAAAGCCCCAAAATGATTCCCTGGATTCACCAGTTTCACAACTATTGGTCAAAGTTTTGAGTTATCAAGCTAGGATACATTGAAGGGTTTATTGTATCTAGGTCATGGTCTTCTTCCTCATTATCATGCCTTTTGGTAAGACAATAAAGAGAGAAGTGGCCTACATCGACATGGAAAACGGTTTCAACATAGAGGTATACGCATTAGATGGTTTCATTAAATAAATTAAATTACTACCTGTGACTATCGATTCATTGAATCGTGGACTGGTACAAAACACAACAAATTTTAGAGCCATGAGCCCTTAATTACTCACACTTAGAACTTTCTCAAATCTAGCCATTAATAAACTTCTTTTGGTATTTTGGTTCAGTTTTTTTTTTTCGAGTGTTTAACGGTAGCTCAGTCGAGGTTTTAACGAAAGCTCGATCGAGAGTTTATCAAACCCTCGATCGAGGGTTTGATAAACCCTCTTTCGAGCTTCCGTTAAAACCTCAATCGAGGCATTTAAATACTTCGATCGAGCTTCAGACCTCGATCGAGGGCCTAAAAAATAGAGAATTAGCCCTCTTACCAAAAAATCAATGTTTCTCTGTGTCTTCTAGGGGTATAAACCCTGCCATTCACGAAACACAACTAAGCGGAGTTCATACCGATAGATTCATCACCAAATCCTCTATCCATTGAGTTATCCTGCATGCATTTTGGCATTCATATGGGTTTCTTTTTAATTAGTTCTAAAACTTACACTTAGAAAACCAGACAACAACTTCGAAGCAACTCAAAGAAAAATCCATAGGGTCAAATATACACATCCAAAAATTTCTTAAAAATGCACAGCCCACACATCGACGTGTCCTCTTCAAAAGGGTATCTTTGGTTTTTCAATATTTTAAAACAGTGAAAAAAAGCTGGGATAGACACACTTATGTATAAAATGATGGTGAAATCAAATCTGGTCACTTTTGAAAAATAATAAATAATTGTATATTGCGAAATAAATTAACAAAAAAATATGCAGACCATAGTGTATTTTGTGTAGATCATGCTCATATATATATAAGATTGAATTATTGGGGTTGTACATGAGCCACTTATTAACGTCTTCAAATTTTTAAGGTCACACAGTTCATTAAATGCAAAATTTCACACATTAAATGACATCGGAATATATTTTTTTAAATATCATTGGGAAGCCAACATAATATTCTACAATTTGTTTTTTCACTGCAAGTTGAAATTCACATGGCATATTTGCGTTTCGAGGGCTTCTATCTAGCACGAGTAAAAAGTCAGGTTTTCATTGCCAAATTTGGCTAAAAAGTGTTACCCACCTTTATGGAATAACCCATTTAGTAACATCTATCTCTATATATTAATGTAAGATTGAATTATTGGGGTTGTACATGAGCCACTTATTAACTTCTTCAAATTTTTAAGGTCACACAGTTCATTAAATGCAAAATTTCACACATTAAATGACATCGGAATATTCTTTTTTAAATATCATTGGGAAGCCAACATAATATTCTACAATTTGTTTTTTCATTGCAAGTTGAAATTCACATGGCATATTTGCGTTTCGAGGGCTTCTATCTAGCACATGAGTAAAAAGTCAGGTTTTCATCGCCAAATTTGGCTAAAAAGTGTTACCCACATTTATGGAATCACCCATTTAGTAACATCTATCTCAACCAACATCTAACCAAGTTTCTTATTCTTCCCCTTTAGCACATCATCCCCCACTTGTAAGAATCGACCAAGATGGTTCCCAACCACTTGAAGGAATCTTGATGCCACATAGATAAGGGGGGATCCATAAGTAGCACCCATGTATGGAAAAAACGTATATTCTCAGTACATGGGTTAAAGCCAGAGTGCCACCTCTTCAACATGAGGCTCCCATGTCCCTTAAGCCAGGTTTCCCATAGCGCCAACAAAGCATTTTCTACCTGGTTGAAGTAAAATCCATACCATCCCTTAGCTAGTATAGAAACTCTCATACAATAATCGATAGAGGTTTCCAGACCTCCTCCACCCAAGCATCTATCTCAAACTGATTCATTGTTTTGTAACTGGACTTCTCGACTAATGCCTTTAGAGACATACTAACCACATTATCCAACCCTAAGTACCAACCCAAAACCATCTTCCACCCATCATCCATCAAGTTCTATTTGCACTATTTATGGGTATTCCAGCGACGATAGGGTTCCTTTGAACCTGAACCCTCTTTGAGTCTCTTAGCACCATTTTTTTTTTAAAGGGTGGTTTTTTCCTTACCCCCACGCGAGGTATCTAACAACATTGGATTATCATTATTTCTACCCACAATTGCACCACACAGGTTCCTAAAAACCCCAGTTGTCCCCCCAACATCAGATACCATCCCACCTATTCCACATTTAGCACCATATGTCAACCCCATGCCACCCAGCTCGCCACGTAACTCAGGGTGTTGTGCAAGGTATATCTCCTTATACACCTCATCTACTTGAATCACCCCTTCTTGAAGCCGCCTATCATCCGATGACAGATCCTCCTCCAATAACCCTTTCGAATCCTTATCCTCAGAAGAACCCATGTCAAGAAGAACAATTACTCCAAAAGAAACCAAAACCCCAAGCACAAGGTCGAAACACACGATCACATGACCCCCGGAATAGACCCAATCTCGATGGAGAGAAATATTCTTAAAGACTGGCTCACTCGAGTAATTGACATCCCTAAACACAATCCACTGGATAGCTTTCCCAAACCCCGTGATGATAACGAAGGGTATAACAAAGATGTTCCAAAAATGGTTAAACCATCAAATCCTTGACGTAAAAAACTCGGGTTCAGCATCAAATAAGCAATGTAACCATTCAACAATAAGGGTCTGTGATATATGCCCTCGACACCAAGACCTACAAGTCTTGGAACCCAAACCCTGGCACGCACCAACAAACCCTTACACCAGAATACCCTAGTATGCTTCACCATGTTGAGCTTCCCTTTTCACTTGCCTCTTTAATTGAATTAGGCCTCAATATATATTCATCACTTATCACCCAATTACTTATCTTCTCTTTGTATAAATAGTTTCTATCTAAAGCCCTAACCAACTAGTAAAACTTAATTAATAACATTAGATTAATGGTCTAGTACACTTTCTTTAACAAAGTAACTTTATATTTATTGATTCTACAATAAGTAACATCATATTTCCTTAAATAAAAAAAATTAAAATAAAAACCTAACTATCTATAAAATTAAATAATAATCATCATCATCTTCACCAATAAATATTTAAAATTTAAAAATAGAAAAACCTCCAAAAGCAAAAGCAAATGTTAAAAAAACAAATACAAAAGTTATGAGTTTATGTTCATTTGAGTGTAAAGTCCTTTCTTTAACTTAAATAGAGAAGGATAAACATCGCTAACATTTTTTTTAAGTAGAAGCTCACGTTGTAGTACATATTGTTCCTAGATTCAAGTCCATTATTAAAAAGTACACAATCTAACGACACCTCCAAAGTTCAAAGTTCATTATTGACGCCGTCCAATATGGGCAACCAGGGTCTTAGTTTATTAAAGTGAAAGCGACCATCGAGTCAAACAAACCATCAAGAGAAGTACTCTTCGTTTAATAATTGTGATCATTTTTCAGAGGAATAATAATTGTGATCTACTTCTTAAAAAGGGTGCTTTTCTTGGCCTTGGAACCCTTATGGGCAGGGTTGGAATTTCAAATGACGGACACCCGTCAAAATTGCCGGTAACAAAAAAAAATCTGAAAGGTTTTCTGTATTCTAAACCAGATTTTAATGGTTTCGGTAAAATCTTAGCTGTATTTAACGGGTAAATTGATCCATGACCAGTAAATTTACCAGTAAATTAATTTTAAGTTATGGGTGATTAATTATTTAAAAAACAAAACCATTCCGTATTATTTTGATTTTATATTTATGAATGAGAAAATAACTAACTGGTGTTTTTTTTGCTCCCCAGCCAAACAGAACAGGAGAGTGTTTTTTTCGCTATAGTATCTAAAATACAAAGCGTGTCCTATGTACATAAGCTTAGTTACCATGTCGGGTTGCAGTTTTACTTAATGTTAGCTTAGGCAAAACATTTTATGTATCCTAAACAGTAATTTTTTTCATTAGAAAAAATTGGATTTTTAAGTTTTTCTAATGTTGAAGGTAGAAATTTTAATTTTGAATTTTGTAATTTATTTTTGGTAAAATTTTAATGGGGAAGAGTTTAAATTATGATTTTGAATGCTACTACTGCAATTTCTATAACTAATGTATGTGACTCTAATTATTTTTTTAAGAGTTTTCACAACAAAACAAACCTGAAAATATAAACTAAAAAATGAAAAATAAAATATTTAGATTACTCCTTTTTTAATATGTATATTAAATTCATAAATATAAATAAAAAAATCAAATTTTAATTTTAGTTTTTTTATATAATTTTTTTTTCAAGAAAAAAAGTCATAGCTTTATATTAAATATAAAAACAATATGGTTCATGTTCCTCATGGTTTTAATCTATTCTTCCTATAAGGCTAATGATGAGCTGAAACTACAAAAACTACTAGAAGGGGAGCCTTCTAAAAACCATTAACGACACAAGGACAAAATAGAGGAAGATCCTAGATACAAGAGCATCCTAGGGACCACAAAGTGCCCTCGGACAACTCCCATTTGTCCATATTTCCTGCTAGCAAAAGGAAACCTTTCTTGGAGAGTAGGTCTGCCTTTCGAAGTTATTCTCCCTGAAAGTATGCTAAAAGACTACCCGAGTGAAAAAGGATCTTAGAAAGGGAGAAGAAATATATTCCAAGGAAGCTTGCTCAGCATGAGGCAATCCATCACCAGTTTGGAATCGTCAAAGATCTGAAGATGTTGCACCCCATACGAAAGAGAGAGCCTCAAGATGCTGACTAAAGCTGAGAATTCAGCATTATTATTCGACACGTCACCGAGTCCGGTAGCAAACTTAATGGAATGAGAGTTGGTAAGGTGGATAAGCCCACCAGCACCACCAACCCTAGGCTTGGTAGCAAACTGAATGGAATAAGAGTTGGTAAGGTGGATAAGCCCACCGGCACCACCAACCCGAGGCTTGCCTTGTGAAACGCCATCCATGAAAGCCGAAGGGAAAGAAGCATCCACTGAGGGAAGAGTTATGTAGCAAGCATGTTCGATAGAGGCCAACTGCAATAATCTACAATGAAATTAAAATACCATAAAAAATTACCTCTAGACACCAAAAGCAGAAAAAAATGCAAAAAAAACTACAATGAGACCATGTCATCTAAATTTTTTCTTATAAAATTATATGTTAAATATAAAAAAAAACAAGATATATATACTTTTATAAACTTTAAAAGTCAAATCATTCAAAAGAAAGAGTCCCGTATTCCATTAACAATTTCAGGTCATTCTTTTAATAACAGCCATACATAAGATTATTCTATTCCAAAGCAAATTAAAATAGTTTCAAGTACAACACTCTTTTAACAAAGGTATACAAAATTCTTTGATACCAAAGCTGGATAGAATAGATTTACATCACTGAACTGAGAAAGTACATGACACTTTTAACGAAGATATACAAAATTCTTTGAGGCCAAAGCCGACAGAATATTTAAATCATTTCCTGAACTGAGAAAGTAAAATACAAATATGCGTCGTAATCTTGAAACTATTGGAAGCAGTCAAATTAGAACCATCGCAACTTTACAAGCTAACTCGTGAGTAATCTTGCAACTGGTGCTGAGAAGAAAAAAGAAAAAATTATTTAAACCTCTTTGACGTTAAAAATAACATGAATACGAGTATAAGCACAAATTGTTATTTTTATTTTATTTTTGTAATTTCTATAATTTTAAATTAAATGATTGATTTTAAAACTACCCAGATCATTAAAATTGCTATTTAAACTCTCCAAATTATGATTTAGACCAAATTAGTCTACCAGACGGATTGGAAGCTCTTTTGTTAGCGCTTATACTACTTGCAAGTGAAGTGGGCACCTGCTTATCCATGCCTTGCAACGTTAAAACCCTAAAACGGAAATTCAAGCATCCCAAATTTCTGCTCCCATTTTACAGGAGGCGTTTACAGAAGTACCCAAGAAAGCATACTCTGCATTATTATTAAGAAGGAAAAGAGATTGACTAAATGCAAAGTAAGGTAGAGACAACATGAAGAGCCGTTGGGCCAAATCCCGGGCAGCGTACCTCGTTGACACGAATCTGTATGGCCTGCCCGAAGCCGGCAGGGTAACAGTGCGAGGTATGGACTCGTTATCGTGTCATTGTAATATGAGGTAAAGTACAGTCTAGCTGCACAAACGTCCTTTTTGGAACGAAAATTATGTCTACTTTGGAAAATTCGTAAAATTGGACACTTGTACTGCCTGTAATTTCTAGAGAGCAATAAGCATCTCACAGCGCAGCAATTAATACTGTGGCTGTGGGGCACAGTAACCGTTGGATCAAGAGTGGGATCAAATCCTACGGTTGTTGTGCCCCATAGCCACAGCATTAATTGCTGCCTTGCTGGGTGCTTATTGCTCTCTGTAATCTCTGCCCACAAAATGATTCTTAAGATGTCCTCACCTTTGATGGCCAAAGTTCCTGGGAGCAGTTAAGCACCAACCAAAATGCCCTCAACCAGTGATCAAATTTGAAGGGTAGGTCTTAATTTTAATTGGAAGGGCATTTAATCTCTGAGCCCTTAGAAGATGAAAGGCAATATAAATAATTGCGCTTCAATTGATAAGTATAAATTAACTAAACTCTCACTTAAAAAATGCAAAAAACAAATATTGTTTTTTTAATTTTTTACAATTTTTTATAATTTTAACCAATGCAGCACTCTTTAATATCTATATGAAAAAATGATATATTTTCAATGAAATTTATTTTGAACACATTAAGTTGTCAAATGTGTATCATTAATTTTAAAGTTCATAACAACTATTCTATTGTATTTTTTCGAGTTTGAGCACACTTCATTATACAAAAAAAACTACTTTAGACACTTCATTATTGGGGCATCCACATTCAATCCAAGCTTGAGAGATGTAAAAATGATAAGGATTGGGCAACTAAAAAAAAATAATACACAACTCAGAAAACATTAAAAAAAAAATTTCCACATACCAAGTAAGTTAGCAAAGCTAGCATAACTGGGGTTGGGGCATCAAATTCTTTTGTTCAACACTTGTTGTGAAAGCATACATGTATGGGATGGAGGGGCAATGGAATCAAGCCTCAGTCAATTGAATCCTTGCAACTCACTGTATGTCTAAGTCTCAACACTTTGCCTTTTAAATTGAACCAAAATACCAAAAGAAGTTTATTAGAGGCTAGATTTGAGAAAGTTCTAGGTGTGAGTAATTAAAGGCTCGAGGCTCTAAAATTTGTTGTGTTTTGTACTAGTCCACGATTTAGTGAATCGATAGATAGTCATGGGTAGGAATTTAAGTTATTCAATGAAAACAATTAATGTGTATAACCTCTATGTCGAAACCATTTTTCATGTTGATGCAAGCCACTACCCTCTTTATTGTCTTACCAAAAGGCATGATAATGAGGAAGAAGACCTTAAATTATGGACCTCACCTTCAAAGAATGCCTTGCAATCACATTGGTAAGTAGTGATAAAAAAATCACAGCAATCCAACATGTCAAATCTCAGTTGATAGTGTTAATTAAATACTTAAATGGTAAATTTAATATTAGATTTACTTATAGTTGTCTCTTACTCTTTGCGTCTTGACACATTTAATATTTTATTGTTGTCTTTGTGCCTTGACCCAATTCGTGATATAAGGCGAGGATGTGCATGCATAATAATCCTTAGTTATGACTATGAGATGAGGATTTAAAGAGAAGATGATGTAAAGATATGTAATTTTTATATGTGTTTTGGTAGCGTTGAGGACAAATGTTGTGAGAAACCACAAATGTTTTTAAGGACGGGAGTAGATTACATTAGGATCATGCCACCCATCAAATTGAAGATTATTCTTGAGCCAACAATTGTTTTTTTAATTTTATTAATCACCATTGTTTCTCCGTATCATGTGCCCAATGACACCTCTCTATAGCAATGCATTTCCTCAAATGTTGTGAGAAACCAAAAATGTTTTTAAGGACGGGGGTAGATTACATTAGGATCATGCCACCCATCAAATTGAAGATTATTCTTGAGCCAACAATTGTTTCTTTAATTTTATTAATCACCATTGTTTCTCTGTATCATGTGCCCAATGACACCTCTCTATAGCAATGCATAAATCAGTATCTGCACAGTTTGTGATCGTAGCTACATGTCATTATTTGTATTTGCATGACATCGAGTGTTCTTTATAGTTGTCGTGAGTCCATGATATTAACACAATAAATGAAGTCTTGTAGAGGAGAACTTGTCAAACCAGCCTTTTGAATTTCATTTTGACGAAAAAAGAGTGGACATTGGTAGCGAGGTTCACATAGGTAGTAGGCACAATGTTTTGATCTCGTTTTGGGCCTCGTAGTACTTCTTTCTTGTTATAGTCGTAGTTGTAGACACATTGCCACACTTTAGATTGCAACCCCAAGTGACTTGAGAGTGAGAGTCACATCTCGGTGGCTAGTGCCTCATAGTCATTAATGATTACTGGTCGTCTTGCACAACTAAGCAATGAGTGCATGGCATGAGTGAGTGAGTGGAGTAAGTGATTATAATTTATCATATTTCCAATATTTTGAATGACGAGTTAAACTTTATAGCATATGAATTTCAACATCTTGAGAAATTTATGTGGATGAGTGATTTCAAATGTTGCCCTTCTTTTGAAATGTAGATATAACTTATGCCCTTCTAAATTGGGAGGGTAAAATTCTGATTTCAATTTTTTTTGGAAGGGCAATTTTAACTTTACACTTCTGGGAAGGTCTAGAACCCTTTGGAAGGGCTAGGAAGGGTTCAATTTTGAACACTGACCTCAACCTGCTCCAATTTGGAAAATTAATTTTGGTCTAAATTTTAATTTTGAGTGGTTAAAATGGCAATTTTAACTATCTCAGTAGTTTTAAAATTAGGGATTTAATCTACAACAATTAAAAAAAAGTTGAGCATTTTAGTTGTCTTTTATCCTAGCTGAAATTACAAAATGATGAAAATAACAATTTATGTCAAAAAAATTTGCCCAATATTAATCCAAAAACCGTCGAAAAAGCTGGGCATTTTAGTTGTCTTTTATCCTACTCAAAGTTTCATAACTTCTCCATAAGATCTGACCCTATCGTTTATTTTTTAGTTGAGTGGGGTGTTAATTCATAATAAATTAATTTTGTAATTTGTTACTTCACCTCTTTTTTAATTTTGTTGACATTTGCAATTCTTTCCATTATTGCGTCGAGAGGCGCTCTGCAACCTAGTGTGGGGGATATCTTGTAACATTACATAACCTTATTGTTATCTCTTACGTAAAATTTTCAATAAGTTCACTCAAAACAATTTATTTTTTTATCAATGATGAAGGTTTCAGGCCAGATTATGAAAGATATTGGGATGACTAACAAGGTTGGGATATCTGATGTTCTGTTTTTTAAGAAAATTTGAAAGTTTTAGCTTTCGGTGGCTTAGGTGAGTTTTTCAACAACTCATTAGCCACCGAAAAGCTCACCTTTCGGCAACTAATAGTTTTAACGCAGGACCATGTTAACCACCGAAAGCCTACTAATCACATTTTTTATTGAAATTTTGGGAAAAAGACTTTCGGTGGCTTAGGCGAGCTTTCCAACAGCTCATTAGCTACCAAAAAGCCTTGGTTTCAGCAGCTTAGCAGGTGATTGAAGGAGGGCATTAACCATCGAAAGCAAGTGAAATGTGTTGGGGAAAAAACCTGCTCAAAAAACTCAAAACACGGGTTTCTGTGGCTAAGCGTGGTTTCAAAACGGTCTCTAAGCCACCGAAATCAGACTTTCGGCAGCTAAGACCGAAATTTTAAGATGCTCTAGGGCACCAAAAGGGGCGTTTACTGTAAAATGACATTATTTTAAAACGGTGATTATGAGCAACTAGAGAATAATTTTGCAAAATGCTCGAAGGTTTTTGTTTCTAACAGGGCAGAGAACAATAACCTATCTCAGTTTTCCTACAGGTGTTGCAGATTGGAATAATCGAATCCATCTCTGAGACCTAATTTTCGGGTCTTAGAATTTCTTGTTTGACACATGTTTTTGAAATCCAGATCCCGGGAAAATGAAAACGAATTCCAAAAAACTGAGAGAGGTTTTTTCTCAGAACAAACCAATATACAAAAACCTCTTTCATTTCATACCCAGGTGTCACATATTTGAAGGAACAAATCCATTTGTGAGCCCCCATTTTCAGCAGTTTGGCCAAACGTTTAGGGCAAAAGTTAACCTAACAGAGCAATTGGTAGCAGACATTGCAAAGCTCCCATCACCTACACCAAAAGAGCAGGATGAACTAGCAGAGAAGGCTTCCTCTAGCAATCCCAAGACTCAAAAGATAAATCAGTTGCTGAGGCAAGTGTATGAGATGGAGATTTTGGAAAGGGAGATAAAGAAAAATAAAGCTGCATTGACTAGTAAGAACAAGATGCTGCATAAATCTTACCTAGAGCAGATAGAAAGATATATTTTAATAAAAAGACTGAATACAAGGTACCTAAAAGACAATACTAGATTGTATAGAATGATTAGGCTCCAAAGACTGCTCCAAAAACTGCAGCTGAAGGAGACCAAGGAAAACCCTAGTAGCCATCCCACGTTGGAAATCCTATCTGAGGCAGCAGTTAGCCTTTAGCCTCCAGAAACAAGCCAAGCTACTGTAAACCCTCCTAGCACGGAACATGTTGAAGAATAAAGCTGAGCAGACAGACTTAAAGAACATTTTTGAAAGAAACCTAAGAATTTTTGGAAAACAGGGCTTTCGGTGGCTTAGACGGACGCTGAGGCAGTTCATTAGCCACCGAAAGCCCCACTTTCGGTCGCTAACGATTCCGATGTTTTGGCCTCTTAACCACCAAAAGCAGACAGAGACATAAAATTAAATTTTGACACGCAAGAACAGTTTTGGGCGAATATGGATGGCTCAGGGACAAAGTCTGAAGATGAAAGACGCAGAAGAAAGCATCAGGAAAGGTCTGTTTGAGTTTTACTATGACATAACAATGAAAAAGGTCACCAACACGTAGCTATCTAAGGAAAACAATGACTTAACCAGCAGAGGGCCAGTGGCAATGATTTCCAGTAGTTACCTTAGTTATTTGAAGGTTCATACAGTGAACTAATTCTACAGTTAGTTAGACAAGTAGTTAATTAGGGTTTTTAATCTAATTTTGCAAAAAACAATTATTTTGTTTATTTTTGTTAAATCAAATCCAAGTTTTTAGGATCTGAGTATTTTTGTAAAGGCTATAAAGCCTAAGACTTATTTTATTGAAAGGATTTAACTTCAGGGACTTGTAGACCATACTATTGTCAGCTTCTCATTTTGCTCATGATTTAATATAAGCTCTTTTCTTATCATTTGTTCAACTTCCATTTCTGTCTTTTCTGCGCTTATGCTTGAATGTGTATTCAAGTTAAATTCAAGTTAATCAATGACTGATAGTTGTCACCCTATTGGCATATTGATGTGATTTGAATTATAAGTACCATCTTTATCATGATTTAGCCATTTATATGCATCTGTTTTTTGTGTAAATCTCTCAGCCTGATGAGTTCTCCATCCCTGCACCTTATTGTCAACCTCTGAACATTGGTAACTAAAAGCCTTGTACCTGATTGAATTCCATGCATGTCTTGAGAGTGGAAGGTCATATAGGTCACCTGACTTGATCCATATTAGAAAACCCTAAAAAGATTTAAGTTACCAGGTATAGAGCTACAACCTAGAGGAGTTTCCTGGAGTGATAACACTTATGTAACAGTATGTCAGCTATAAATAATAAATAATAGAATTTTTTTTATTTATCCTCCAAAATAAATGTCGGCCACAGACAACACAATATGGGGGAGATGTTGTAATGTCCTACTTAACAAAATAATAAAATATAACAAATTTGAATTATTCGCAAAATATGTTGATCGTGCACATGGTTTTAAAACTATGTGCAAAGCTTTCTAAACAACCCATTGTTTTATTGTATATGGTTTAGGAAGGCCTTGCAAATGGTTTTATAACCATGTGCAAGACCTACTAAACAACCCATGGTTTTATTGTACATGGTTTAGGAGTGCCTTGCAAATGGTTTTAAACCCATGTGCAAGGCCTACTAAACAACCCATGGTTTTATTGTACATGGTTTAAGAGGTCGTTGCAAATGGTTTTAAGATCATGTGCAAGGCTTCTAAACAACCCATGGTTTTAGGAAGGCATTGCACATAGTTTTAAAACCATGTATGGAAGAGATGTTGTAATGTTCTTTCCTAACAAATTAAAAGATAATAAAAAATGTTATGTGTTGGTCATAAATAGTATTAAACATTAATAATAAAAATATTATATGTAGACCTTAAATAAAAAAATGTCTTTTGGTCTGAATCACACCAAAGCTGATAGTTGAATGCAATACTTAAAAAGAGGGTTGCACCTCCAAAGATTTGATTGTGTGTCTTCTGAATCACACCAAAGCCGATAGTTGAGTGCAATACTTAAAAAGAGGTTTGCACCTCTAAAGATTTGATCCCGTCTCCACGCTTTATAGAGCCTAGGATTTGGATCTATGGTGATGCAATTTCAGTAATCACAAACTCTTGATCTTGATATAGATTAAATGGCTGATTTTGGAACTATCTAAATCTTTGAAATCGCTATTAAAAACATAATTATTATTCAAATAATAGAGGTTGTTTTGGTTTCTCTATATACTGCTCCTTATGCGTAGGCATATGACTTCTTATTTGCTAATCACAGCTTCTTATTTGCTAATAAGAATTCTCAATTACAAAAACTAGTATGTAGAATTGTACACATTGGAATACGCTCAAGAAATACATTGTCTCTTTATAACTTGTCAAAACAAATTGAGATGACACATGAGAGTATCTGTATTAGTACACAATTATGCAGCATTGGAATGCCTCAATGAGGGATGTGATATCACCCTTTTAGTAAGTCTAACCTTGTGAGTTCTTTATGAGAAGAAGTGAGAGGTCCACAAGGATGATTTGGGAATGAAAGATGGGAGTTGAAGGGTTAACAACTATAGGGAGGTAAATTTCACAAATGTTTTTCAATAAAGTTCAAATTATAAAAAATATATTTACTTTTTATCATAAGACTAGAAAAATAAACATTTTGGAAGTTTTGAAACTTTACAAATTGAGAACATTGAGAACATGGTGGCACATGAAAGTCTTTGATACCACTTGGAAGTTTTTAAGAGGGGTCCTTAATGACTCTAAGTTCCTCCAAACTCATATGACCTATGACCTTTTGGGTAAAGAGAGAAGCCCTCAAAGATCCTAAGATACCATGCTCTTGAGAGAATGCAGAATCAATTGAGGCATTCTTGAATGTAACATTGTGTCTGTGTTATGGAAAAATTTGTATCAGGATAAAGAAGAGATCCATCTTCATAGTAAATAATATATATTGACGAAAATGATTTGACAATATTTTACAACTAAAAGTATGCCTTTAAATATGGCTTAAGCACCTATTGGGACTCAGAGTGGTGTCCTCTTCACGGTAATAATAATTATTAGTTGATTATTAATTTATATATTGTTTATGTATTATGTACTTATTATTATTATTATTTATGTAGCATCGAACATGATATACCAAAGGATAGACTCAGACAAAAGGTAAAGGTCATGAAACTTGAACTGGGGGTCATCCACAAGGAAGTCTGCAATCACATAAGCATATAGCTCTAAACCACAAGGAGAAGTTAGGGGTCATCCACAAGGAAGTCTGCAATCACATAAGCATAGAGCTCTAAACCACAAGGAGAAGTTAAAATGAACGAGAAGGTGATTGCAATTGCAGGCGGGACCATATTGTGACAAGTGAGACCATGGTAGCTCGAGGTTTGGGAAGATTCAACACCAAAAGTATGAGACATAGCCAAACTAGGGAGATAGATGATATGAAATTAGGAGAATGGAGCCAAACTAAGTAGGCAAAGCCCAATTGCTAATGAAAATTAAATTTAAATATAAAATGAATTTATGTTAATATTGTAAAATAAATATAAATTTTCAACATTTTTGTTAGTTAAAGTTTAAATCCTCTCACCAATAATAAAATGTGGCTATAAGACTTTGTAGGCAATACATGTATAGAGATTGTTGCCTATTTAATTATACTCTAAACTAAATCTTTATTAATGATTAAATTACAACAAAGTATGCCTATAATTCATATACATAAAATGTCTAATAAAACATAAATTTTTATGGATTTCTTACCAGCCTCATATTAACTAAAAATATTCTCCTTGTGTTGGGATTGAAGGTAAAGAAACCATAATGTATGAATCATAGGACATTAACCTCAAACTCTATAAGCATTTTTCACAAATTTCAAATTATTTTTAAATTTATATAACAAAATTTAGTTTTTAATAACAAAACACATTACTTATTTATTCACTATATTTTCATTAACAAAAGAGTTACAATAAAAAATACATAATTTAAGAAATGCTTAATAAAAAAATTCTTAAAATATAAATTTCCATGAATTTCTCATAAAGAAAATATTAAATTTATTATTCTCAAATACTACAAATACAACCATAATTTATGCTTATGAATCATAAGACACTCAAATCAAAACCCATAATACATTTTTACAAATTTCAAACTTTGAATCTACACAACACATAGTTTGCAATAACAAACAAATCACTTGCTGCCATGCAATCACACATCATTTACATTCAATTAATTCGGAATTTTAAAACAATAACTTTTTATATATATATAAAACAACTAACAAATATAACTTTAAATTTATTTATTTTATTTTATTATAGGAATTCATATCACTAACAAAATGGATCACATGCTGTAATTTGAAAACAATTACTAAATATAATTTTAAATATTTATTTTTGAATAAAGTTTACATCACTCTCAAAATAGATTACATAAATAAGTTACATTATTTGCAACTTAAAACTATTAACAAAATCAAATATTTTTTATAGCCACTCTGTGATTGTGATAGTGCTTAGAGCTTTAAATATTTCATTCTTAATAAGAGTCCAAATTACACTGGCGTCTTCTAAACAAAATACTAAATTTAATTTTAGATTTTTCTTTTAACAATATCTAAATTACTTATAAAATGGATTACATAAATTATTTATAGCTAGGTAAACAACTCAACCAACTGTTTTAACAAAGTCTAAGATATAAGATTTTTATAGCCACTCTCATAATATAGTGTAAGAGTCGGATCACTCTTTATAACAATTACTAGATATGACTTTTGAATTTTTTTTTTATGGGTTTAAAAATGAATTATATAAATAATTTACAATTTTACTACAACTCACAACTCAACCAACTGTATTAACAAAGTATTAAGATTTTATAAACACTGAAATAAAATGCAAGGTGTAACATTGCAAATTTCTTCACATAGGACATATTGCATGATTGGCATGCAATATGTGATAGATTGGTGTACTTTCACAGTCACTTCCATCACCAACAAACCTTGACAATAATGGTGGGATAGACGATCCAACAATCTAAAATCTAATGACGAACATTGTGACTAATGTAGATTATCCCTACCCACCTATCTTGCACTTTCTCCGCGGACTTTGGATGCCGTCAAGACCTCGTGGATCGATGAACCATGACTAGTCTCGATCATGTACAAACATGTTCTAAATAGATATAGATACAGAATGTTCTATAGATTTATCAGAGCACCAGTGGCGCCCTACCATCCTTATTAAGCTTCGTTATCCTTTTACATTGCCTCAATCAGACCCATAATTTAATAAATGACAGTTTTGTTAGCCTGCATTCACAACTCACTGAAACATCACGTTTACTAACGGAGTAAGCTAGCTATGAAGCAATCCTCCCTCATTGGACTGAGGAGGAGCAAAGTTAGCGTTGACTTTGCTCCTCCTCCCTCCGATGGAGGGAGGATTGCTCCTAGCTCACTCCGTTTACTAACACCTAAGCAATGATCACCTTTGCATCAATTTCAGCACTTCAATAAATGATGGTTTTGTTAGTTTATTTTCCCTTTTCAAGTGAGGAAAACATTGTGTACAAGACACAGCCTCACTTCAGTCTGAATTTGGTCAAGTTAATAACCCAGATTGGTATGCCTACATGGTGTTTATGGAATTTTGGGTCAACCCAGAAATCTTCAAACATTTTGATTATTCATTTTTCTTTCAAGATAAAGACTAATCCAAACGATTTTGGATAAAAATAATCATACACCTCTATCTGTCTATTCAGAATTAGTAGGCTTCTGTCAATTAATATATGAATTACCATTTATTTCAGTACTTGCAAATTACAGTTAGTAATTTCCCATTTAAAAAAAAATTATAATAAAATAATTCAAATCTAATATATATCAATTTCCCATCTCAGCAGAAAACTAGAAAAACACATTATAATATAATTGAATTTAAATAATTCAAATACAACAAAATACATCTTAACATATATATAATACCTCATATGAATTAACAAACTGTCTATTCAGAATCAGTGAGTTCCTATAAATTGAAACATATACTACAGTCTATTTCTTTATATGAATTTAACAAACTGTCTATTCAGAACTAATATACAGTTTATTTCTTTATATGAATTTAACAAACTGTCTACTCAGAATCAGTGAGTTTTTGTCATTTGCAACATATATTACAGTTTATTTCCTTCTTGAGATCAGTATTGAAATATGTATCACAGTTTATTTCCTTGTTGACATCAGTATTTGTAGTTACCAATTTTATTTTTTTTAAACTTCAAAAAATTTATAATATAATTAAATTTAAAATAATTCAAATATAACATGTATAGAGTATATAATATTTCCTATACATTTAACAAACTTTTTATTTAGAATCAGTGAGTTTTTGTCAATTGAAACATGTATCACAGTTTATTTCCTTGCTGAGATCAGTACCTGTAGTTACTAATTGACCATCTGTCTTTAAAAAAAACTTTTGAAAGAAACATTCTAATATAATTAAATTTAAAATAATTCAAATGTATAATATATATTTTAATATATATATAATATTTAACAAGGATTAGTGAGTTTTTGTCAATTAAAACATATATAGTACAGTTTATACCCTTGCTAGAATTAGTGCTTGCAGTTACCAATTTCTTATTTGAAAATAAAACTAAAAAAAAATTATAATATAATTGAATTTAAAATAATTCAAGTTGAACAATATATATCTTAAGATATATAACATATAATTTATTTTACTCATTGATTTTGATTTGATAAATAATACCTTTCACATAAAAATCTCCAGAACTTTATTATTATTATATATATATAAATTAAAAACATTTTATTTAAATAAACAATATATTTATTATATTTCACATCATTTACTTTATTAAATTATTAAAAGATAACAACAAACCTTATCCATTTGATCCTCAGATTCCAACAATGATTCCCACCAAACTGCAATTCTGTCCATGTCTGTTGACTTTGAAATTATTTAAATACATTATCTATTGAAACATGAAATTAGTTATACCTAATTCTGCATATAAGTCTCAAAACATTTGGACAATTGGATTGTAACGGGTAATAAATGTGAACACAGGTTGACTGTACAGTCGGTCTTCAAGATGGCTGGAATCCGAGACAAATAGACATCATTAACCAGGTCCGCCTCCGACGATCATGCCAATGTCGGCGACATCATGAAACCCTACGATGTCGATTGTTGTCAATCAGACACTCAACTTAACCTACCAAATTTAGACACCTTATAAGCCAATGGTCCACACGTTTTGGAATCTGTTATGGAGAAAAAGAAGAAAAACTCATCTCCACAATGGATTGAGCTTGGTTCGTATCTTCCTATAACCAAAAAAAGGGAAAGCTATATCATAGAGGGATTTCCATTTCTAGTGGTGGAAAAGTTGCAGAGAAATATACAGAACATTAAGTGAAAGCAATTAAATATTTCATAGATCATAGCAAAGTAATTGAATGTTTCACACATCATAGCAAAACTAATGAATTTTAATGGTGGATTAGAATTGAAAACAATATAAAAGAAAAACCCTACACTTTGACCAAAGAGGCAGTATATTGACAACGCAGATATATAGAGAATAGTCAAATACAGAAGTGCATAGTAATCTCAAAACTATTGGAGAACAAGCAAACTTACAGTACTAGAAGTGCAATCTGTGACGGAAAGCTAAAATAAAGAAAAATCATACAGGCATGGCCTATTAGAAGTTAGCCCGTATTAGAGCTCAACTTCCAGGGTTAGGCGACTTGGATTGGTCTGCCTGCACATGTCCCCATTGAAATATATTGGGCATGTAAGCCATGGGAGACTGTGGCTGCTGCATATAGAAAGTAGGATCCATGGGTTTTCCAACAAACAGACCATGAGGCACAGAATGCTGGTTGGGTAAATAATAGTAAGGAAAAGAATTAGCACCTGCAGCAGCAGCAGCGGCGGCGTTAGTACTGCTGCTTCCAAGTGAGAGAGCAGATCTAGGGTTTCCAAGATTAATAACCTGATCCTCTTTCAACTCATCTCTGGGGACGATATCAATCAGAAAATCAAATATATCAGTTCTGGCTATGGCCGCAGCTATATCGTTCTTCTGCAGGGTCCGTCTCTTGTTTTCTTCAGTGTGAATCCAAGCCCTGAGAGTGAGTTCATTGATGAACATCTCACAGGCCTTAGCAAAAACCACTGGAGCCTCGGCAGATATCATCCTGACATTCTCGTCATCAGACTTCATTATCTTCTTGATTCTTGCCAGAGGGAGACTGTGATTTCTGAAATCGACAGCTTGCTCCACTTCTTGCATCTGGTTGGCCCAGAAAACCTCAATCTGCTGCTGGTGCTGGTGATGCAGCTGGCGTTGGTGCTGGTGAATTTGTTGCTGGTAGGGCAATTGATTGTGATGGGCAGACAAAGAATGAGCTTGAGCATGACCATGACCATGAATGGGGGCCTGCTGCTGAAACGCTCCAGCTCCATGAGCAACGTTGGCCGGCTGAATCTGAGCATTGGGAAAAGGCGTTGGCCTGTAATGCATCGGCATGTGTTGCATTGCGGAATGCTCATCCATATTTTGCCGAAGAAGTTGAAAACCCAATGAAGAAGCAACCCAGAATTCTGGATCGAAACCAGGCGCTCTCCAACAGATGGCGAACTATGGTTTACAAACCCGCTAAGCGCTAGCAAATCTTCAGCGACATCTAGTTCCATCATTAATAAAGAAGATGAAGAAGTTGACGAACGGGAAGGGGAGAGCAGGAAGAGGCGTTGGGGTTAATCCCGGGCAGCGTCCAGTGCTGACAGGCAACCTTGTGGCTGCCCGAAGCTGGCGCGCAAACAGGATGCTGCAAGATCTATACTAGATCCTGTACGGCCGTGTAACCTTGGCCGGTACGCAACGTTTTTCGAGATGAGCACGTGTCGAAATGCTTATGATGGCCAGAAATGAGTACAGCAGCAGCACATTTGGAATATTCCTGCCAATCTCAGAAATGTCATCCAAGAACACAGATAATTGTCAGCCAGCTACAAAACTTCAATGGAGCAACCTCTCTCATCCTCCGCGGGCGGGAATAATGAATAATATAATTATTATTATTGTGAATAAATTAAATTAAAAAATTAAATAAATGATAAAATTACTTACCTTGCACAACACGCTAAAGGTGTTTCCACCACTAACATTTCGCATATATATATGAAATGAAATATTTAAATTAAAATAAAATTAACCTACGGTAGTGCTGTTGTTACATCACTTCAGCTGTTGCTGGTGCAATTACATCGAGAAGACAAGATGATCCGGAGGATTCGATTGGATTTAGTCGGACTCGGATTGAAGACCCCATCGCACATTTAAGAGATGACTTCACATATTTCACGTTGCAAATAGGGTTTCTCCACCTCTTCTTTTTTCTACGTCACCTTGGGCTTCCCGCTGGGCCCCATCGAGAACCTTGCTGCTCTCTTCTCAAGTGGTTTGCAGCACATAAACCACTGTATCTCTGTGTCTCTGTGTTTTGTTTTTCTCTAGCAAGCCATGTATTGACACGATTCTACCATCGCACAATTTTATAAATTATCCAAACATTTCAAAGTCATACATACAGATAGGCAAGAGAAAGTCAAAGAGAACTCAGGATGACAGCTCATTTAGGACTAGGAAAGAACCCAGCAGATTGTGATAGGAGTATTCAGGCTTCTTCAGCCTCACAAGATGGGATAGCACTGTATCATCCTCAATGGGGTAGGTCTTTGATGTGAATAACAATCTCATCATAACTTTTATTTTCATCATACCTTTTATTGTACAAGTTTAAGAATATAAATTATTGTTATCACAAATTTTATTGTCAGTCAATTTCACAACTTCAAATCCAATAATGTTTAAACATTTTTATTTATTTTTAAACCTTTAAACATAACAATGTTATGTATCTGGTTAGCTCTGAACACTATTTAATAACTTGAATGCGATCCACAACATCTGAACATTATTTAATGACTTGAATGGTATCCATAACTTAACTTTTATCTTAAAAATTTAAGAATTTAAATAATTGTTATCAACAACTTTATTTAATAACTTCTCATTCAATACTGTTTAACAATGTTAAAAACCTTCCAAAATCTCAACACTATTTAGTAAATTGAAATTTAATAACTTCCCATTCAATAATGTTTAACAATGTTAAAAACCTTACAAAATCTCAAACACTATTTAGTAAATTTAGTAAATTGAATGGGAATCTAATAGTATTGAAGTTTGAAAAGTCACATAATTGGAATGGAATTTAATATCACATAATTGGAATGGAATTGAATAGTGTTTAAAATTTTAGATAAAAAAATAATTTAATAATACTCTTATAGTAGATTTTTAAAACTTTATTAATAATATCTTAAAATTATTTAGAAACACATATTTAGTAGTGTATAAATATTATAGATATTTTTTTTAACTTTATGAATAATATCTCACCATTATTTAAAGACACATATTATAACAAAGATTAGCTTTACTAATAATATCTTAATACTATTTAAAAACACATATTTAGTACTCTTAATTGGATTATGGACATTAAAGAAATTGTATAGTTACTACATTATAATATTTTGTTCAACCAGGCCTGGATGTGGGTGACAACACCAAGGCCAGCTGTTCTGCAAGCACCAGAAACACGTGTCCACCCTTACAACCATTGTCGTTTGCTGCAAGCCTAGAATCCCAACGTCTGGATCTGAACAACTCCACCGTCGTTACTTCCCCGATAATCCTTGTGGACACTTGTCGTGCTCTCTGCATCCCAGACCATGTCGGTGTTATGACGTGCGCTCACCTCCCCGCTTATGCACGCCGTCACTCTGCGCAGGATCCTTCGAACGTTGAGGATTATTCTCGCGTCTTGTCGGAGCATGCAAACAGAGCTGGAACTGGTACCTCGTCTTAAGCTCATTCAAGACCCGTCCGATCGGATTAATGGAGACTGACAAGATTTGGAGGCAGGATTTCCGCGCGCATTATGATATGGAGGATAGTTATATTGACTGCAAGTTCAGAGTGGTCCATCATAGTCTCTTTGTTGTTGCTGCTGCTACTGTAAACTCTGCGAGGGATTTCTATACCGGAACTAGTGAAGGAGCGTTCTCCCCTCTGTATTTTGGTCTAAGGTTTAAGTCGACACCCATGTCCCGCCAGCATGGTACTCCCAGACATGCCCACTCGGGTCGTGCGAAACCCCAACGGAGTAGCACTGTCCCTGTTCCTGAGGACTATGAACCTCATATCTCTGGTCGAGTTCGGGTGCTTGTGGAGGCATGGGAGAATAAAGTTTTGAACAGGAAGCTGTCGACAAGGGAGGATGGCAGTCACGTCAACCACTACTGGATGGTCAAAAATATGCTTTGCAACCTAGCGGAAGACATGCTCAGCAACTGGGCTGAAGCACGAATGGTGGTTCACTCCATGAAAATGAAAATTGCGGAGGTTGACACTCAGTTGACTGAATTGGACAAAACTTTCTTTTGGAAAGGAATAGCCAGCATCTCAGCTTAAATGTCCATAAGATGGGGACAGATGCACAGGGTGGCGGCACTAGTGGGGGAGCCAGCGGAAGTGAAACGTGCGGGCGCGCCATCACCAGTCTAGGCGGAAGCGGCAGCTCCTCCAAGTTGCCCCGAGCTAAAACGTTCCAGCTTCCTTCTCCGGTGGAACCCCTCTCCAAACGACTGAAAGACTCATCTTCCCCGCAGGTTGGTCATCCTCCAACGTTGTCTCTCGTTCCTATGGCCACCGCAAATTCACCCACTAGGTCACAGGAGGAGCGCTGGGCATGCCCCATCACTGAAGATCCCCCCTCGACTTAATGCGAGCTCCGCACAGGTCTCATTTAGGCTTCGCTTAGTGCAGGCCTTTTACTCTTGTCTAGGTTTTGTTTTACGCTGGTTTACTCTTTGTCTCTTTTAAGTTCTAGTGGGGCTCAGCTGGTTAGCATCCCAGTTTCCCTGCATATCAGTCTTGATCAGGTTATAGAGTTTTTCTGATTAGCTTTTTTAGAAGTTTTTTCTGCAATTATCAGTATGCATACTCAAAGACAGTTGTCTTATTTTTTGGAAATGGCTCTGTAGGCGACACAGTCTCCTACAAACCCTTGTCAAATCATGAGCTCTCTGATGTAATTTTTTTGCCCCTGTAATATAATTTACTATGCGGCTTACAAAAAAAATAAAAATTTGTTCAACCATTTCACAAATAAAAATTAGTTAAAACTAGAACTATAAATATAAGAAAAATTGGCATTTCTTTAGAAACATTTTTAATTAGTCTAGTCTAAATATTCAAAATCCAATGTGGTGAATTCATTTCTATCATCAAAATAGCATTAAAACATGGTGGAATTTCCATTTTGCCTGCCATTCAATTCAATTAGTAGAAATTTTAGATGCCTTCTTTTTAATTTTAAACATCAAAACTTTATAAATTTACAACTTAACCACAGCTTAATCCAAATTAATATTTAATATATATTGAAATAATTAACCACACAAAACACACTTAATTATAATAAACTAAAAGATAAAATATCTTATTGAAACCATTTTATATATATATATATATATATATATATATAATTTATTTATCAATCAATATAATTAATGTTTATATAGTAAAAGATGAAATATCTTATTGAAATCATTATTTATATATACTTTATTCATCACTCAATATATATAAAATTAACATTTAATTGAATTTATCATTTATTTTAATAATTTATTTATGTTTTATAATTTAATATAATTAATTTTAAATATAAATTAAATTTATTTTTTAACATATTAATTCATTATAATTTCATAATAGTTTTTAAATTAATTTATGATTTATATGGATATAATATCTTTTTATTTGATGTAAATAAATTAAAAGGTCTCCTAATGAAATTTATACCTATTTTTTTGAATGTTCCATAATGAAATTGACATCTAAATATCTTTAGTATAAATGTATGATCATCTTAAAGTAGACTGTACGAGGTGCTTCTCGAAGAATTACTTTATTTTATTATTGTTAAAATTATAAAATATAATTTTTATTACAAAATTATATTAAAAAATACCATTTAAATATAGTTATTATCAAAAGAATAATTTTTTAATAAAAAAAGTTAAATATTTTATGAATTTAAAATTTTCCAATTTTCCATCATTAAGTATGCCATCTAAATTTAAACTATGATTTTTCAAATTTCTCTTTTGAAAACATAGTAAAAGATATCCACATTTTCAACAAGACAAATGTCAAATATATATATTTATCCATTATTTGCTTAAAAATGTGGAATGTCCATTAAAATGTTTATCTAAACATTTATATCATTTATTTAAACGTCTTAATGTCAAATCCAAATTTTATTGGTATTTTTAAGTGCTTCAATAATATAATTTAAATAACTTGTGTTAGAGATATTTTATTGTGAGTTAAGGTTATTTAATTTTTATAAATTTGTCATAATTAATAATTAATTAAACGTTAACTATTTTAAAATTAAAATATTTTTTAAAATATATTTTTACATATAAATTGATAAAAATAAAATTAACAAAATAAGTTTGTACCAAAAAGTAACACTGGACAAAACTTCTTAAAACAAAAGGTAATAATTTGCATAAACTATGCATCTAGAATATAGTACAACCCCTAGTAACACATCAAAGACAAATGGATAGAGAATCAATCCATTATACAATATTCTTTATTTAGAGTTCAAGCAATGTACAAGTTGACTACATCTCCAAGCGTTTTCTTTGTTATCTTCATTGGGTTTAAAAGTTGGAAGCTTAAAAGTTGGAAACTACTATTAATTATCGTGATGACATTCATTTTTCCATACTCTATTCCAAGTGGAACAATGTGTAGTACTTTAACCAATTTTTTTCTAACCAAAATTCCTTTTCCTTTCAATTCGATTACCCCTTAATAAAAACTAAAGATAATGAAGATGATTATGAGGATATGGATGTCACTTTCTTAAGGATGTTGGAGTATTTCATTCACACAAAAGTTCCTACGAAAAGACAATGTGTTAAGTATATCAAGGAATCCAAATGTTAATATATGTGGAAACTAAATCATGCTTGCAATTACCTATAGTTTGATGCTTGATGATGCTATGTGGAAGCTTAAGACACCATGTTGGAAGTGATTACTATCATCAGTGTAACACCCTGTTTTGAACCTAATATGTAAATATGTAAATATTGATGAAATGGCTACAATTTGGATATGAATGGTCCGACGTGACCAAATTATGTAAACATGTACATTTTCACTTTTTAATATAAAGTCATGACTAATGTAGACTAAAGATCGAAGAAGAGATGGAGGACTATTATTCCACAAGAGGGGAAGTGAGAGGGGGGTTAAAAGGGAGATGTCCCTAGTGACTTATTATTTAATTCACTACCTTTATTTCTCCCTTGTATCATATGTTTTATTATCCCCTGTTTATTAAAGTTAATTAACCATAACCTTGGGTTAATTAATAGGTAAGCCTAGGATTAAAGGGGGGAAAGGTGTCCAACCCCATGTATTCCATTTGGATGGCTCCTATCATCCTTTATGCCAGTTGACTAGTTCTCAACATGCATATAATTATTGAGAACTATTCCATTCTACAATCATTTTCCAGTGATTGAACCATCCTCTGTTTTCTAAGCTTAACCACCATTGACCGTACCACCATCACCTGTACTATAAACCGAAGCCATACCAAGAACAATTGAGTTCCTTGGAGTCCCAACATGGAGAGTTCCTAGCTGACTTGTGTTGGAGACTTGGAAGGGAATTGGGGTAACAAACATGAGGGAGGGATTGTTAAGTCAAAGAAGGGAACCTCATTTCTTGGGTTGTGCAGGATGATGGGGAAGAAGTGCTAGTGGAATGGGCTAGTTATAGATAGAGAACTCGGTACCCTTTAATGGTTTAACAATCCCAGCTCGAGGGTGGCCTTTCAAAGAAATATATGGCTTGAGAGAGCCTACGACTGGGAATAATGTACTTGGTCTCCAGTTAGTCGGTTATATTTCCATATAAGTATTCACATGTGTATAAAATGTGTTGTGTTTATTTATGTTATATGTTTAACGTAATTACTGTTATAAGTTGATTTAATTGCACACAACTATTAACATTATGTGACTGCATTCATGTAGAAATTGCATGTAATAACTACGTATATGCATATGTAAATGATTAGTAATCATTTAAGCATTTAAATTATAATGATGTAAATATTTAATTGAAATAATCAAAAAAATGAAATGGAATAACATAGGTATTTTTGGTTAATATTGTGGGTATTCCACGACCCTAATGGCATCGTGAGAGTACTAGGTTCATGAAATTTTTTTATTAGATCCCAAGATTGCATCACTGGAACTACAAGGGAAATATTTGAATTATACATGAAGGATTACAAGTTGCACAAGAAGTATTTGATGAAATGCATGAGAAAAAAAATATTGGGGAAACCATGTTTAATCTTTCCATGGTTTAACTTAAGAGGAATATATATGCAAATTATGAATTTCAATGGAATCTGGGTAAAATTATGATTCAATGTTAAAAATTTGTTTGACGTGAGAATCAATACAAGGGAAAAAAAGGAGTGCATAGTTCCATTGGTTGATAGAATGATTTTCGAGATTGGGAGGGGCCAACTATAAATTCAGGTTAGCTACATGTTTATAAAGAAATTTCCAAGTGTAAATTTTCTAAGAGACAAATATTGAAAACTTGAAATTTGGGAATTTTTGAAAATTTTATATGGACCCCACAAGTGTCACATGGATGGTGTGATGTGGAGGTTTTGCGTGGACTCTAAGTGAGGTGGAGATTCCATTTGGGTGAATGGTTTTGATGTGTACCATCCACATCAACAATGCCTTAAAACTCAGTATGACCATTTTTGGGAGCTTATCACCTGAGTGCTAGCCCGATGTACTACATAACTAAGAGTTGAGCGTTAGAGTTTGCACTTTAATTTAATTTTATTAGGATATTTATCTGAAAGAATAACAAGCACAACAAGATACACAAGACACAAATATTTTCCTCGAGGAAACCATAAAGGACAAAACCTTGCAAAATTCCTCAGAATAGTTCTTTCACTAATACAATATCAGAAGATTGAAAAAACAAATAACAAGAATTCTCTTGCAACTCTCTCTCTTTCTCCTCTATTGAACTTTTCCTCTCACTCTCCTTATGCGAATTTGAGAGTGAGTGCATGTGTATCAAATAAGGGATGGCGCATCCCTATTTATATTCTTCAGTTGTGTGACTTGCTTACCTACCTATAGTGTCCCTTTTTGAAATTTTATTAAATGACCAATGTTTTCCACTTTTTCCCCAATTTCGACCTTAACTAGTTTTGATGTCTAGACCTCCGAATTGACCCAAATGCTCCCAAAATTTCTCAGAAGGTACATGAATGATATTAGAAATTAAATATTATGTTCAGGGATGTTTTATGACCCCCCAATTAATTCTGCAACTTGTTTAATGTTTTGCTCAAAGTAGGAGTCTTTACTAGCAAATTGGGGCTCCAATTCCCCCTGGGTAATTGCCAGGAATGGCTTCTCAAATGATCCCAAAGTTACTCAAATTTATGAACAGAGTCAAGGGATGTGTGGGGGACATTTTTATGGTCTCATATGCATCATGGTTAAGTTTATACATGCTCTTATGACTCTCTCCCAAACATCTCCCAAATCACAATTTCGACCCTTGGGGAAAAGGCACCAAATCTTCTCCCATTGCAATTAAAATGAGTAAAATGGCTTCCGATGCTTACGTAATGAACATGAAACTTGTAATAAACATTAATGACAGTCCATTAATCATAAATTTATCAAAGAGACATTCTTCCATTCAAAATAACCAGCATTATCATAGCATACATCAATGTAGTGGGGAAATGGTCATTGTTTGCTCATTAATAATCACTTTTCCTTACAACCATTTGATATTTAGACCTGATACTTTTTGAGAATGAATAAAATAGCATGTTTATATTATTACAATCAGTAATGTACAATGAAAATATCTCCCAATTTGAAATCATCAGCATTACAATGGTGCACAACAAGATAGTGGGGAAATGACACTATTTCTTCATTGTTTAACATTTTTACATGAAATATTTGGAATTTCGACCTGAGAGTATTATAAACTTGAAATACAGATAATTTACATCAGAACATAAAATAATGGAGCATTAGAATCTTCCCCAAAAATATCAATAGCTCACCCAAAGCACAATCCCTCCATGAGCAAGAATATGCCATAAAAACTGGAAATGGTTGAGAGAAAGTGTTGCAATAGAAGAATCCACATGCTGCCCTGTAGCTTACAACTGAAAATAAGACTCCATTAAATCTCCATTAAATACCTAAGTGGCCTCTCCAAACACCAACTTGTATGGGAATCTTTCACCCTCAAAATTGGCTAAGGCAAGAAAACTAGTCATCCACTAGCTCTCACAATTCACAAATGACAATTTCTCAAATGATAAAAATCCATTCTCTTGGTTGCTTACTGTATTTATTTTATTAACATCCTTATCCTTCTAAGGTTCCCAATCCATCCACAAAATCAATCCAATTTGAATTAGGGTGTATGCTCATGATTTTCCATGTGTCCTCCCTTTCCTAGCCTTCCACCTTCCTCAAATTCAAGTTGGAGCCCATTGAGCTTCCCAAACTCACATGATAACTCTCTAGGATGATATATTTCGACCTGAAATTTCAGATGTCAGCCTTCAGATCTGATTTGTGTCATAGGTGTCATAGCATCTTCATCATTGTTGTCATAGAGCTAGGGAATCTAGTCCAAGTGTCTCACTAGCTCCAAAATGCCTCTTCCTCTTCCATGGGAGTTACTCTTCCACTCCAATTCGACCTTAATTGATTCATAACAAGTATATTTACCTTCCAACTCATCCCAAGACCCTTGGGATTCTTATGGATTCTAAATTACAAGAGGAGGATCTCATGTGGCATAGAAAATCTAGCTTGTGTGGGTCCCATAGTCTCCATGTGTCTTCATGATCAATTTCTAGTTTGATTTTTCCTTGTATTTATTTATTTATCTCCTTTATTAAATATTTATTCCATTTTAATGTTCAAATCATCGTTAATTGTCCCCCTTATTCCAAATCCCAAATCTTCCACCCCAACCTAGGAAACTAGTAATTTTCCTCCTTGGCAATTATTTGACCCTTAGCATCAATTTGACAAACTCTCATGAATATGGAAAATGTGATTAGGCCATTATGGCCCAATGCAAAATTTGGGACATGACAAATCCTCCCTTCCCAATATTTCTTTTCCTCAAGCAATTTCAAACATGGGTGTTGAAGAACCTGCTTTCTGTATGATTATTTGAAGCTGCCACTGAGTTTCCCAACTTTGAGTCTTTGAGATTACATGAAGATTTGGGAGAGGAACCACCATGATTGCTGCTGCACTACTCTGATTAAAATCATTTTATTAAGTGGGGAATCCATCTCCCATACTACTTGTTTCCCAAAAAAATTGAAATCAATGTGACTAGAAACTATCCCAAAGTCCCATTGCTTGTATTGCACTCCAACAATTAAGAGTGCTCTCTAACCCATACCATTAGGAAAGAGAATTCCGAGATCCAATTTTCTTGTATGAATTCTTCCAAACATCATGAGTAAATAATATATATCATCAAAATACATAACAACATAATAAAAATGTACATCAAGGAGGTGCCTCATCAAAAAATCATGAAAGTGCTTATACCTCCAAGTAAGTAGACCACCATTTTCCAAGTGCATACAATATTCAAGCGACCAATCAAATTTTCTCCAATGAAATAGGTGAGGATCCCATGTCCTATAATTCTGCTCCCAAAGAATGTAATATGCATCAAAATAATATTCAGCCATGTGTTCTTTCATCCAAGAAGTGAATGAAGAACATCCACCAAAATATGAACCAAATAAGGAGAAAATAAAACATGAAGACTTCAAGTGGCTCAAAGAAGCCTCATCAATACATCCTGAATGAGAGAGTCATAAAGATCTAACAAAGTATGTGGTTGGAAATGAAAATGTTCTCCAATTATAAATCTATTCACCCCGGTGTTGGATGAAGTTCCTCCAACATCAAATGAACCAAGTGTTGAGCAAGAAAAACCATGAGTCTTCAAGTGACTCAAATGCATATCATAGGTGCATCCATGTAGATGTGCATCATCATAAAGTAACAAAGGATGTTGCTGCAAATGTGAATAAGAGTGTGCTCCAACCATGTCATCATAAAATGTAAATCTAGGAGTTCCATACTCCTCATGTGGCACCATCAAAAACAATCCTTTCACCCATACTTCATTGAGACTAATGTTGCAAAACATGGAATTGTAGGATGTAGGAGAATGAACTAACTCACCCAAATGATAAAAAATTGCAGAAGTTTCATCATGGGAAGGATCCATATGGGTAGTATCATGAAACTCCTTCAAAAGTGTGAAACATTTGTCATAGATTGGTTCCAATGTAGAGGAATCATGCTCTTCTTTAAAATTGCATAACCTTCATCAAGAGACAATTCAAGTTCCTCTTCCACCACATCAAGTGTTTGGATCTCTTTAAGTTCATCTTCAAACACATCAAGCACATTCAAATTTTCACATTTCTCATGATCCACCATGTCATGAGAATCCTCCAAACAATCTACCATTTGACAATCTGAAACATAGAAGGAAAAGCAAGTGTCTTGCAACTTTTCAAGAAGTTGCTCATTTTGAATTGTGAGCTTATGAATAACTTCATTATTCTTCAAGTAGGATTCATGTAACCATTCACTAAGCTCAATGACATTTTTTCTATCAAAAAGCAAAGACATGAAATTACCTTTGATGTTGCACATTGCTCTTTGAATCTTCTCCATGCCTTCAAAGACGGACGGCTCCTCCAAGGAAGTAGCTCTCCAACAAGAATTTGATGCAAATGCTTGAGTGTCGTGGAGTATACTAAGGTCCTCTTGGATCTTCTTTTCATTCATCTTTAAGGACCCTTCAAGAAAATGAGGCTCTTACAAATGAACCTCCTGATCTTCTTCCTTCTTTCTTGGACCAACTTCATGAAGCTCAAGTGGTGATGGGGAAGTTGATATTGTTTCTTCTTCAACTGCTACAAGGTCTTCATTTTCATGTTTAATGGAAGTTTGGCTTGCAGAAACACTTTCAAAAGTGATCTCTATGTCACCAACATAGAGGTGTGTTGAGCCCGATTTTGTCACTATTCTTGGTCGTTAATTTACTCTTTTGGAATCACTTTTGTTACCTTTTGGTATACTTTCTGTCATCCAGCTTATCATTCAACCCCAGGTATGAACGTATTTGAATTTTATGCAAGTCTTGGTTTAATTACGTCATTTCACGATTTTATTGGTAATTATGTGATATTTATAAATGTGTTTAATACAAAAACTTGCTTTGCAGATTATGGTTTGTAGACGAGCCTCCATGTGGACACGCATCTACACCAAACACACACATATCACATCTAGCTCGCCATACAACCCTTCGATCAATCTGCACAATGTTAATTGGAATATTCTCAAACGTTTAAAGAACATAACAGTTTCTCGTTGTTCTGTTGTCCATGCATCCTGCTGTTGTGATGGTATTTGCTCTAGAAGGATAGGAATCCCACCCTTTCTGTTTGACACCACGCTTCATGCCCACGTCGATAAGGATTCATATGCCCGTAACCCGCGCGAGGAGAACCGATGCGCAAAGAATCAAGAAGGTGGTTGTGCACTGTTGCCAATCGTCACATGGTTTTTTAATTTGTAGTTAAGGTTGACTATTTTTGGAGCAGTCGACCACTGAAAGGGTCGACCTACTCATCCATGTAAAAACTATATAAAGTCGTCTCCAAGCAAGAGTCGAGCTAGCTAGTTAGTTGGTTGACCAGTCATTATCAAAGAAGCTCTGTAAACTCTGTTCCGAATTCAATATAAGTTATATTTTTAGTTGTGCATACATGTCTCTGATTTCATGAGTGGTTGATTAATTGAAGCAAAACCCTGATTGTTGAGAGGGCCCCTCAACAACCAGCGATCTTCCATTTCTGTCTGTTTTCGTTATTTTCTTTTTTAGAGCTAAGTAATTTGCATTTCCAGCTTCTGCAGGTAGTTTGATTTTCGTATAAATTGATGATGTTAATTTCCTTATTCCCTGTAATGTGTGTTTGTTGTGAATAATATGATTTGTACTGTGCTGTTAACATAGTTTCCATTCCTAGTATCGCAAGTGACCGGTCGCGCAATAGTTATTTCCAGTTTTCTTTCCAGCTTGTTTCCTAGTTCCATGTTTGCAATCAGATAGAGTTTGGTTAGTTTAATGTCTTAAGCCTCGTTTGTATTTAGATTCGATACTGTCAATTCTTGTTTAGCTGTAGATTTACTTCAGTTATTTCTTAGTTTGTCTCATTAAATAATAGGAAGTAGTTTCTCTTTTAAACCATAGATTAGCACAAATTATTCTTGTCATTTTAGGTATTTCATAAGCTTAATCACTGTCTTTTCTACCTTGGATCCTCATGTGCATAAATCAACTGATGTTAAGATCATTCAGGTTATCTATTTCATAATTTGAATTGTTTTTCCCATCCAGACTGTCATTCCGACTATTTGTTTATACTGTCATTTAGGGGGGTTACAAGGGAGATGACCCTACTGACTTTTTATTTAAGTCACTACCTTTCTTTCTTCCTTTTATCCTATGTTTTATTATACCTTTTTTTATTAAAGTTAATAAACCATAATCTTGGATTAATTAATAGGTAAGCCTACGATTAGAGGGGAAAAGGTGTCCAACCCCATGTATTCCATTTGGCTAGTTGTTATCATCCTTCATGCCAGTTGAATAGTTCTCAACATGCATATAATTATCGAGAACTATTCCATTTTTCCATCATTCTCCCATGATTGAGCCATCATTTGTTGTCAGAGTTGAACCACCATATACCACCATCACCTGTATTGTAGACGGAAGCCATACCAAGAACATTTGAGTTCCTTGGAGTCTTGACATGGAGAGTTCCTAGCCGACTTGTGTTGGAGACCTAGAAGGGAATTGGGGTAACAAACCCGAGGGAGGGACTATTAACTCAGAGAAGGGAGCCCCATACCTTGGGTTGTGCAGGATGATGGGGAAGTAGTGCTAGTGGGTTGGGTTAGTTGTAGCTAGAGAACTCGATACCCTTTTGTGGTTTAACAGTCCCAGCTCGAGGGTGTCCTTTCAAAGAAAGATATGGCTTGACAGAGCCTACGAGTGGGAAGAACTTACTTGGTCTCTAGTTAGTCAGTTATATTACCAAATAAGTATTCACCTGTGTATAAAATGTGTTGTGTTTAACATAATTACTGTTATATGTTGATTTAATTGCATGGAACTATTAACATTATGTGACTGCATTCATGTAGAAATTTCCTGTAATAAGTACGTATATGCATATATAAATGATTAGTAATCATTCAAGAATTTAAATTATAGTGATGTAAATATCTAATTTAAACAATGGAAAAAATGAAATGGAATAACAAAGGTATTTTTGGTTAATATTTTGGGTGTTCCACAACCCCAATGGCATCGAGTACTAGGTTCGTGAACAATTTGTATTAGATCCCAATATTGCATCACTAGAACTACAAGGGCATAATTTGAATTATATATGAAGTATTACAAGTTGCACAAGAAGTATTTGATGAAATGCGTTAAAGAAAATATTGGGGAAACCATGTTTAATATTTCCATGGTTTAGTTAAGAGGAATACATATGAAAATTATGAATTTTAGTGTTAAAAATTTGTTTGATGGAAAAATCAATACAAGGGAAAAAAATGAGTGCCTAGTTCCATTGGTTAAAAGAACGATTTTCGGTTGGGAGGGGCCAACTATAAATTTAGGTTGGATACATGTTTATATTTAGAAATTTCCAAGTGCAAATTTTCTAAGAGACAAATATCGGAAATTTGAAATTTGGGAATTTTTGAAAATTTTATATGGACCCCACAAGTGCCACATGGATGGTGTGATATGGAGGTTTTGTGTGGATTCTAAGTGAGGTGAAACTTCCATTTGGGTGAAGGCTTGTGATGTGTACCATCTACATTAA
Organism: Pseudotsuga menziesii; assembly: GCA_001517045.1. Taxonomy (NCBI): domain Eukaryota; kingdom Viridiplantae; phylum Streptophyta; class Pinopsida; order Pinales; family Pinaceae; genus Pseudotsuga; species Pseudotsuga menziesii. The sequence continues at coordinate 36,590 of LPNX010004328.1, read as the reverse complement.
GAATTCCTTAAAACGCAGTCCGACCATTTTTGGGAGCTTATTAACTAAGTGCTAGCCCGACAAACTACATGACTAAGAGCCGAGTGTTAGAGTTTGCACTTTAATTCAATTTGATTAGGATCACAAAAAGTAACACAAGATACAAAAGACACAAAGATTTTCCTCGAGGAAACCATAAAGGAGTAAACCACAAAAAATTCCTCAGAATAGTTTTGTCACTAATACAATACCACAAGATGGAAAAATCAAATAACAAGAAGTCTTCTACAGCTCTCTGTCTTTATCCTCTACTGAAATTTTCCTCTCACTCTACTTATCCGAACTTTAGAGTGATTGTGTGTGTATCAAATGAGGGAGGGTGCCTCCCTATTTATATTCTTCAGTTGTGTGACTTACTTACCTACCTAGGTCGACCTCCTAACCTAACAGGGTCGACTTCTCCTAGGAAGACTCAAAAATACATTTTCCTTTATTTATTATGGGGACTATTTCCCTGACTTACAACAAAGGTTTTACCTCAATGATCAAACATAATAATGGCATACAAAACGAAGGAAAAACATCTAAACAGGGGTATAACAAAATACAGTAATAATATACAACATAATATGTTCCAATGTTATAGTTAAAATAACACTCCCTCTTAACTAGGAAGGTATTCTCTCGCCACAATCATCAACACTTATGGTTAAGTCATCATCGTTGGATCATCATCGTCACTATTATTGTAGTCCTCATTTTGTCGATCATTGATTAGTGACATATGTCAGATCTATCCATCATAGGAAGTTTCTATAGAGCCAACCCTATTTCATGTTGGATGTAGGCCTAGCCCTCATTTATGTCTTCATCATATCCATGAGCAATCCATCGCATAGGTACAACCTAGGACCATACATTATGTTGTAACTGAAATCACCTGCATCTCCATTGTCATCTTGTCACATCCAGATCATCTCATCATCACAGAGAGAGCATCCCAGATGCACACCTCATGTCCAACATACCACCTATGTTCTACCAGCATGGGCGCATCGTCGGGAGCACCTCATGTGCATTATGTCCCAAGGACCACCTTCTTGCCGCATTTCACACACATGGGGGGGAATGTGGCAGAAATATTCAAGCCCCTCGGTGTGTCCTTGGGGGAAAGTCTCGAGTCAAGGCCGCCAACTTGTTCTTGACTCCTCTGTTTAGGAAAACTCTTAACGAAGCCAAGGGGGGTAGACCCTACAAGTTACTAAGGTTGGTTACTTAGATGATGATGGTATTAATTGAGTAAGTTTTTTAGGAGTTTTGATTTAACAATTGTAAACAACAGATAACATGATGAGACAATCACAAATAAGAATGATATGACACCCAATCACATATAGATTGAAAGAAATAAACAATTGACCAGTGCCTTTAAATGGAGTAAAAAATAATTAAGAATGCTTGCAAGTGCTGGAGTGAATGTTGTGCAATTGTATCTTGGTACATTTTAAATTAATGTGAAAAGATGAGTGAATTAAATTAGGCAAGGGGACTCCAGATATACCCAGGGGGTACTTGGAGTATGTCCAAAAGTAACAACCCCTACGGCTACTCGCAAGAAATGTGTGGGCTAAATGGATTCTATGAGACTATGTTCATAATACACCTGCTAGGATGTAACAGAGATCGGTGCCTCCAGGTCTCTGTCCATTAGTTCCCACTTCCTTTGGGTATTTTTCCACCGTTTACGGTTTAATCAAGGCGTTGGATTTTTGCTTACGGTGGTTGATTGGGAAAGTGAATCCTAATTATTCTAGTCACTCACGTTGCTTTTGATGCATCTTGATTGATCGGACGAACCGCAGCCAAGTGCAGAGCATACACACCGGAGTCTTGTAAATTTTAGTAAATTTTAAGAGCGTGTTCTTGTTAAAAAAAGACCCTCCAGGAATCTCTTTCGGTCCAAGTGGACCTCAATCAGGAAATCAAGGAGGGGTTAATTTTACTGCTTGCTTGTGAAAAGTAACAAAGAAAATTGAAGCAAAAAACTCACACCAAAGTTTTTCTAATTAATTCTACCACGATCCTCTTTCACCTTTCGGTTCAATCGGGGATTCGTGGGGTAAGTATTAGTATTAATTTGATTTAAAAATATGGAATAATGACAAATATGATCAAAGTATACAATCCTGCACGACAAGACTAAGCTAGAGCAAAAAACAGGAAAAAAATGCAAAAAAGTGAAACGGACGCGGATCCACCCTCGGGGGATGGGGAGTGGGCTCGAAAGATCTTACTCGAAGTGATTCTTTATTATTGATGGTTACAATATCAGCAAAATAATTTTCACTTTGTTCCTTTTTATCTGGGATCCAAAGGCTTACAACAAGCTTGAAACAAGCCTAAAAGGAAGCACAACGGTGGGGGAAGCCTTCGGGAAGCTCCGGTTCTCCCAAGAGTCGGAAAATGGGCAAAGTCTCCTTCTCTTTTTTGTTAAACCTGCTAAAAACCAGAAATCTATTAGAATCAAATGTGCCCAAAAACACTTTAAAAGTGCTTTGGGTCACCAAACTAATTACCGAAAAAAGACTAAGTTAAAAAGTGTTAAAAATGAACAACTTAGTTTTGCAAAAGGAAACCAAGGATCTTTCCTTGGGATCTTGGCTTGCTTTTGGGGCAGCCAATATGATGTGCACTTTCTTGCAGAATTTAAAACTTTAAAGAACGAAAAAAGAAACTACCTTATGATCAAGCTTTAGATCTACGATTTAGCTACTTGCAAAAAAGGGAAATTTCTTCACCTAGATCTATCTTTAAAATGTGATATTCTTTATGAAATTTCAGATCTAAGCAACAAGACTCTTAGGAAATAGATCTAACAATGTATAAGCAATTTTTAGAAGTAGATCTGATCATAATAGGATGAACAAGTAACCGGAAGATTGATTTTAATAAAATAGAGGAAGAGAAGGGGGAAAGACCTGTTGCTGGATAGATCTGCAATGGAAACTTGTTAGTAAAATGCAGAGGGGAAATGCCTTCACAAAAATGTCGGATGTATAGTGGATTCAAACTAGATACAAAACACATCCAATCCTTGCCACCTGAAAGCTAAACACACAATCCTGCACAAAACCTTATGGGATCTGGATATATATATGAAAAAGAGACAAGAATTACATGCAAATAAAATTATTAAACATGTATAAGTCAGATACTCAAACATATATGCTATGAGATATAGAAAAACAAGTAATCTTACTTTCCCAACTACACTCCTATTGATTCAGCTGAATCATTCAAGCCATACAAGGTTCAGATGTAGAAATTGAGAGAAAAACCGGCAACATCAGTAGCTGCAAGACAATGCTGATTCCACACACATGAGAGAATTACACCATTTAGCCTCCAAAGCTTCTTTATTCCAACAATAAAAATATTACAGCAATATTACAATAGCAAGCCTATTCTCTCCAACTCGAACTAGCTTCAAGAAGGAAAAGGCTGCTTTATTTATAGACAGATTGGCCAAGAGGGGCGCATGCCTGACTGAAGGAGAGACTACAGCTGATAGAGAGTTAAGCTGAGCCTGATCTGATGATGAACTAAGTCTAACTGGACTGGAACTGCAAATCGAAGTGACACCTCACTCAGTGAACTGAACCATCCATCAAACAACTTCCAGATTGATCCACACATATGGAGGAGAGAGAAAGGAGGGCGCAACCCCCATATTTGCATGATCCTGTTAAGCTCCTCTTCATCCTTGATCCATGCCTTTTGTCAAGGAATGACAAATCTCGGTCAATCTGAAGCCAATGAGACTGATTTCAATCAAATCAGAGAAAAATCCACTGATTTAGGAATTTGGATTTGCTCCATTATTTAATTAATTTTTAATTAAATTAATTAATATTTGATTTTTTTGGATTTTCTTACCTGAGTGATGGACAAATCACTCAAAACTTAGGAAAAGTGGGTTTATGGGTTTGCCGGGTGCTCTAAGTTAGAAAATGAGCACCCCCATGACTGAAACTGACTTTTAACCCCACTTTTATTACAAGACCAATTTTTCCATTTAGAATATTAAAAAATAGCCTAAGTTTTGTGGAAAAATTAAAATTAAAAAAAAAAACCCAGGGGGACTTAGCACATGTTCATATGACTTGACCATAATGCCTAGCATGTTTATACATTGACACACAAACTCTAATAACCTCAATAGGCCCAAATGTCAAGCCGACCACCCCAACTTTGGAGGTATTGAGTGAAAAACTCAGAAATTATCAGCCGTTTATTCAACAATCAATAATAACCAAGGGAAAAAACACTCTGGGCTGATCGGATTGACAAATATAGTCCAAGAGACTGAGTCTTTTACAGACACTACCATGATAGAACATTTTATTACAACTCTCCCAAGGGGGTATGAACATGTGGTAGATAAAAAAAACACTTCCCAGAAGCAAGTCTGAAGGTCTTCTGAAGTCCGAACAAATCATCTTTGTCTGGTTCACCAGACTCACTTGATAACACCGACTAAGTATGACTTAGTAGGTAACATCTGGCTCCATCTAGGGACACATGCTCTGACTAATATTCTTATCAAAGAAGAGGATGTGAGAACTCTGGAATCTTTGGGTCCTGCACAACAATTAAAGTTTATCAATAACATGTATATAAAAGAAACCAACTGGAAAAGCATATTAATGTACAAAATTAGTATATAATGTGCAAAAAGAAATATTTTACAAGACTAATATACAACAGAAAAAATTCAAGGTTAGTGCTATGGTACAAAACATCTATAATACAACAATATGATACATGAAATTTTAAAAATACATGCAAGGAAAAGTTTAGAAATTGGCCCTGAAACCACTGATGCCAATAAAGGCATCAAACCATCTCGACGAAGAACATCTTGAGGAGAAATCCATTCATTGGTAGGCTTAACCTTTCTCCTTCCAGATTATTTAGATAGAAATAATTTGTTCCTGCTACTTCATCAATGATATATGGCCCCAACCATAAGCTGTCAAACTTTCCGTGTTTCCTGGGTTTCTCCCGCCGTTTGTCCCAACGCAAGAATGTGTCACCTACTTGAAAGGATCTAGGAGACTGAGTAGATCTATCAGAGGTTCTCTTGACCTTGTCTAAATTTCTGATACTCTGGTCAAGGGAATTTCTTCTTCTTTCATCTAACTCAATTAACTGGTTGATTCTATTTTGAATGGCATCCTGATCTGAGCTAAAGGTCTGGAGAAGTTGATACACTGGAAGCTTTAAGTGGACCGGTAAGGTGACATCTAGGCCATAGACAAGTTCAAAAGGGCTCCTTCCGGTTGAACTTTTCTTTGTGATTCTATCGGCCCATAATGCAAACGTTATCTTGCTATCCCAAGCCTTTTTATTATCACTCACAGTTTTCTTGATTATGGTCATTAAGTTTTTATTGCTTGACTCAGCTAGACCATTTCCTTAGGGACAATAGTTGGATGAATGGGATAGGACAATGTCATACTTGAAACAAAAGGATGACATCTCGGAGGAACTAAAGCATGGGCCATTATCTGTGATGATTCTGGCTGGCACACTGAATCTTGTGATATTCCTATATTCTAGGAAATCCATGACTACAACATCGATTGCTTTCTTGGTGGGTATCACCTCTACCTACTTGGTGAAATAATCAGTGGAAGTGAGTATCCAAAAATAACCATTGCTCGAGTTATCCTTGAACTTATTGATGAAATCAAGCCCCCACTGTTGGAAAGGGGCTTGGACTACTATTCGTTTTAAAGGAAAGGATTTCATTTGTTGCTTCCGGTGAACAACTGACACTGGGGGAAAACTCTGACAGACTTGTGCATATTCAAAAAAGGTTTGCCCAATAGTATCCCTCTCTAAGTATTTTATGGGCGGTTGTTCTTGCTGCAAAATGTCCACCACAAAATCCTGCATGGAACTCAACCATGAGTTTTTTGGACTCAGGTTCATCGACACATCTAAGTATTAAACCATCGAGGTTTCTCCAACCCAAACCATCTTTTGTTAAACAATAATTGGTTAACTTTAACCTTAATGCTCTTCTTTTATGGCCAAGTAGGTGATTAGGGCATGTAAGGTTACATAGGAAAAAGATGATGTTGATATACCAAGGGTGTTGCTCTAATCTCTAAAGCTCGCCTGATACACTTTTTTCTGAATCACTGCTCTGGCAAATTATTCCTAAGGCTTTTTCATTTACTTGGGTCAACATATTTGCAAGACCCTGTCCCTTAATTAACTTAGTAGGTTTTATCTCTAAATCATACTCTTGAATCTTTGAGACCCATTTACCCCTGATGCCTAGGCAATCTTGTTGAGACATGATATCCTTGACAGCTACATGGGGTACATAACCAATGATTTTAGAGTATCCCACATAAGTTGTAAAATGTTTAAGGGACTTGACAATATCATAAGCCTGTTTCTCCATGGTGGTATACTTCAACTTTGAATGTTGCAAGGCTCTACTTATAAAGGCTATAGGTTTCTCTTATCCCTCCTTATTCTTTTGAAGTAAAACACCAGCAATGGTGTCCTCTGAGGCAAAGGAAAATATCTGAAATTCCTTGGAATAATCTGGACTGATCAAGACTGGGGACCTGGATATATCATCTTTGATAGACTTAAAAGCATCTTTCCCTTCATCTGTCCATTCAAATTTAGCATCTTTCTTTAACAACTTTTGTAAGGGTTTCATTAGTTCTTCTAAATTTGGGATGAATCTCATTATGAAATTTATCTGACCGTTGAAATACTGGAGAGCTTTAAGATTATGAGGCAATGGGACTTTCTTAATGGCTTCGACTCGCTCAGGATCGATCTTGACACCATCCTTAGAAATGATGTGTCCCACCAACTTTCCTTCGTCAACCCCAAAGATTGACTTGGCAGGGTTTAAGGAAATACCATATTTCCAACATCTTATGAAAACCTGCCTAAGATGAATTATGTGGTTAGATCTTTCCTTTGAAAAAATAGTTAAGTCATCTTGATATATTTCGATTATTTTTCCTATAATTTCTTTAAAGGAAAAATCCAATGCTCTTTGGAAGGTGGCACCGACATTTAATAAGCCAAAATGCCTTCTTTAAATTTTGTAGGTGCCCCAAGGTGTGGTGAATGTATTTTTATGTTGATCTTCTTTATTTACCAACACTTGGTTATACCCGAAAAATCCATCCAACATGGACATCATTCCTGATCCTCTTACTCTTTGAAGTAATGTTTCCATGTCAGGTAATTATCCTTAAGGCATGATGCATTTAGATTTCTGAAATCTATACATATTCTAATTGATCCATTCTTCTTTCTAACAACAACTAAGTTGGAGCACCACGATGAATGTCTTGTAGGTGCTATGATCCCTGCTGCAAACATCTTCTGAAGCTCTTTCTGTACAATGGGGCCAACTTAGGATTTATTCGCCTAAGCTTTTGTCAGAAAGGCTTGAGCTCCTTAGCCTCTTCTGTGAGGGGAATAGTGTGTTGAAACACATCTTCCCAATAGACTTTAAGCTCATCATAACTAAAGGCCAACACATCTCTATATTCTTTGATTAAGTTGATCAAACTGTTCCTTTCCTTTTCCAAAGTACCTTTTCCAATTTTTATTAACTTGGGGTCTTTATCAGTTCCTATGTTTATTTCCATATAATCCCCAATTTTTATTGATTCTTTTTTGTTTTTATGATGATCCTGTCGATCAAACAGATTTTCAAAATCTATAAGGTTACTTGGGATGTGCTTTCTTACATTATCCTCGCACTCCTGATACTCTTTACCCTCCTGCTAATAATTGATCTTTCCACCCTCAAACTCTTGGAGATTATGGATGAATCTCAAGAGTTTTTCATCATCTTTAAACACCTGCTAGTGATCTACATTATCCAGAATTGAAGGTCTAAAATTAATTTCCATTTTCCATTTCCATTTATCATCTCATCTAAAGGCTAGAGGGTGGATGCTGCTAAAGCCAACTTATCTGCTAACCCATTCATTTCCCTAGGGATCTTTTGAATGTTAAGTGCATCAAACCATTCCATGGTGTCCCATATGGAATTCCTATACTTCCTTAGTCTGTCCCTTTTACACTGATACTGATTCTTAAGCTGGAGGACGACTAAGTCTGAATCACCTTTTACATTCAACATCTTTATTCCCATGTATTTAGCGGTTTCTAACCCTAGAACCAATGCCTCATACTCAGCTACATTGTTCGATGGTTCAAACTCTAACTTGAAAGCAAAGTTGTAGATTTTATTTGAAGGAGAAATGATCACGATGCCCGCACCCTTTTCAAATTTGGAATAAGCCCCATCAAATTGCCAAATCTCATCTATCTTTTCATCTTTAATGTTTTCCTTAATAGGGGCCATGAAATTTGACAAGATAGCATAGTTTCCAAAGTTGTCAGTGCAAAATTCATTTCCAGGCTTTTTAGGGTTTTCTACATGTCGTATCCTTTGTTTCTCCCTAAGAAGTATCACCCTTGTGTTTTCTGTTGCAGGTATAGTAGCATATGTCCAATACATTTGAATGTACCCACCAAGAGTTGCATCCCACTTTCTGGATAACAACATACCCCAATTATCTGGCACATCAATCACTACCACATCCATTGCCATGTCAATGTCCAGATACTTGGCCAACTTAACATGTAGATTTAAGATTACCCCTACCACATCAACTTCTCTTGCATCCATTGCAAAAAAATTGTGGTAGGGTCATGTGATCCTTAGATTTAGCTGTTCCATTACTTTTCTTGTTATGACAATTGATGAAGCACCTGAATCTAACATGCAGTTATGAAGGAGAAGATTATCAACTAAAAGGGAGACATAAAAAGGCGGGTGGTCTTCTCTTCTTAGATCAACACTGTTGAGGACTATAGGCATATCCTTAGGTTTAATGGGTTCCTCTTCAAATATAGCATTATTACTAGGGGGAGGATCCTCTTTGACAACATCATGAGTTTTATTCTGACTATCCTCCATGGATTTTAACAACTTTTCTTTTTGACTAGGAATTTGAATGATATCAGTTGCATAAGAAGAGACCTTAGCATCATTCCACCATTTTCCAATGTCAATATTTAATTCTGGGACAACAAAGGGACTTGGAAAAGGAGGAGTTGTTACCTTAGGTTTGTACTGTTTAGCTGTTGAAGACCTCTCCTTCCTTCGATAAACTGCACCCTTGAATCTAGCCTCCTTCATCTCCTTAACCTTTTCGGGAGTAGGCATTTCACCATAGAAGTGGGAAAGGAGGTCCTTCTCATGACTGTAATCTATGGCCTGCTGCCAATGGTGGTTTGACAAAGGGTAGGTTTGGCCTACCATGTATACATGATCAGGCTCGCTTGAAGTTGTTTCCTGACCACTGATCTTGGGAAGTCCATGTTCCATGACTTGATTTGCAACATAACAAGTGCTCTCCTGGTGGAATTGTTCACAGGGTCTATACCTTTGAATCACTTCCTCTACCATGTTAGCTGAGCCTAACTGGTTTGGGATCCTAGGTTCCTGATGAGGGGCTTTCTTCTGATACATCTGAGTTTGCTTGGGCTGAAAGTTCCTTGGTCCATTAATCCTTTCCATCATCACCAATCTATTCTGCATGTGATTCAACTGTGCAACATGATTGGCCATTTGTTGGTTTTGATTAGTGACGAAGGTTTTCATCATTTCCGCCATCTCTTTCATGGGATATTTGGAAGTGCCCTTCTCTTCTGACTCAACAACCTTACCCTTGGTATCTTTGTTGTGAGAAAATTTTCCTTTGGTGTATCCAGGTATGTTAGATTTACCGGATGACTGCATGTTTGTTTCAATTTTCTCGGCAAGGATATATGCAACTTTAAGATTGGCAGGCTCTTTATCTCTCAATTGGTACCTTAAGTCACTGGAAAAGGCTTCAATGTAGTATATGAGGATATAATCATTATTTTTCTTGATGACATCATGAAGGTCCGCAACCACACGCCCGAATTTAGTGTTGAATCCCTCTATGGTTTCATTCTCCATCTTCTTGATGTTGTGGAGGGAAGCAAGTTGATGTCTAGGTCCTTTCTTTTCTCCCCATTTTTCCCTAAAACCATCTAGGAAGTCCTTAAGGGTTACATATGAGTTTTTTTCCAAGTCAAGGTACCATTCTCTAGCCTCTTCTTCTAGGGATAAAGCAAATAACTTCATCTTGACATCATCATGGTCATTGGCCGCATCAATGCAATAAGAGACTAGGTGCTTTTCAAACTTCTACGGGTGGGACTTGGTGGTGATGGCATTGTTGCCTTGGAAGGTAGGAAGTTTCTTGACAGCATCACCCGGGATAGTATGTGGAGCACCTGCTATCTGAGAAAAGTCAAGGGGTTTGAAAAAATCAGACATTACGATAGATGGTTGAGTGTGACTCTCTTCAAATATGTGATGGATATCTAAGAGGGATTGGTCTCCTAAATCTTCAAGGATTCTACGAGAATTATGCCTATTCAACCTTTCTCTAATAAACCTTTTAGGATTAGGGAGAGGATTGAATAATCGTTTGGGGTTCCTTCGGGTAGAAATCCTTGGAGGGATATTAGAAAGTGGAGTCGCCAGATGGATCGAATTTTGGTTTTGTGTTTTTAAAGACAAGATCAATCAAATTTTTATCTTTTTAGTTCTTTAGAAAAAAGTTAAGCTAAGTCGTACTTGGGAATACAAATATTTATCCTCGGCAACAGTGCCAAAAGATGTTGCCACCTTTCCCACACCTAGGGGGGAACGTGGCAGAAATATTCAAGCCACTCGATGTGTCCTTGGGGGAAAGTCTTGAGTCAAGCCTGTCACCTTGTTCTTGACTCCTCCGTTTAGGCAAAATCCTAACGAAGCCAAGGGGGTTAGACCCTACAAGTTACTAAGGCTAGTTACTTAGATGATCATGGTATTAAATGAGTAAGTTTTTTAGGAGTTTTGATTTAACAATTGTAAACAACAGATAACATGATGAGACAATCACAAATAAGCACAATATGACACCCAATCACATATAGATTGAAAGAAATAAACAGTTGACCAATGCCTTTAAATGGAGTCGAAAATAATTAAGAGTGCTTGCAAGTGCTGGAGTGAATGTTGTGCAATTGTATCTTGGTATGTTTTAAATTATTGTGAAAAGATGAGTGAATTAAATTAGGTAGGGGGACTCCAGATATACCCAGGGGGTACTTGGAGTATGTCTAGAAGTAACAACCACTACGGCTACTCGCAAGGAATGTGTGGGATGAATCGAGTTTCTGATACTATGTTCATAATACACCTGCTAGGATGTAACAAAGATCAACGCCTCGAGGTCACTATCCAGTAGTTCCCACTTCCTTTGGGTATTTTTCCATCGTTTATGGTTTAAACAAGGCGTTGGATTTTCGCCTGCAGTGGTTAATTGGGAAAGTGAATCCTAATTATTCTAGTCACCCGCGTTGCTTTTGATGCAACTTGATTGATCGGACGAACCACATCCAAGTGTAGAGCATACACACCGGAGTCTTGTAAATTTTAGTAAATTTTAAGAGCGTGTTCTTGTTTAAAAAAAGACCCTCTAGGAATCTCTTTTGGTCCAAGTGGACCTCAATCGAGAAATCAAGGAGGGGTTAATTTTACTTCTTGCTTGTGAAAAGTAACAAAGAAAATCGAAGCAAAAAACACACACCACAAGTTTTCTAATTAATTCTACCACGATCCTCTTTCACCTTTCGGTTCAATCGAGGATTCATGGGGTAAGTATTAGTATTAATTTGATTTCAAAATATGGAATAATGACAAATATGATCAAAGTATACAATCCTGCATGACAAGACTAAGCTAGAGCAAAAAACAGGAAAAAATGCAAAAGGTGAAACTGACGCGGATCCCCCCTGGGGGGATGGGGAGTGGGATCGAAAGAGCCTAATCGAAGTGATTCTTTATTATTAATGGTTACAATATCATCAAACTAATTTTCACTTTGTTCCTTGTTATCCAGGATCCAAAGGCTTGAAACAAGCTTGAAACAAGCCTAAAAGGAAGCACAGGGGTGGGGGAAGCCTCCGGGAAGCTCCGGTTCGCCTAAGAGTCAGAAAACAGGCAGAGTATCCTTCTCTTTTTTTTTAAACCTGCTAAAAAACAGAAATCTATCATAATCAAATGTGCCCAAAAACACTTTAAAAATGCTTTGGGTCACCACACTAATTACCGAAAAAAGACTAAGTTAAAAAGTGTTAAAAATGAACAACTTAGTTTTGCAAAAGGGAACCAAGGAAAGCATGTTAGGATTATTAATCATCCCTTGTCCAAATTTTTTCATATGTCTAAATCAGGAGTCATGTCTAAATCAGGAGTCCATCTAGTCTATTTATAGTCATTAGCACCATTGGGTCCACTTGGCCTAATTAGGGCACATGTTTCAGTTACTAAAGTGTGTAGAACACTAATTGAGGCTTACTGCCACTGATTGCACTTAATTGAATCAGTTTAGGAGCCTCCTAGACCAATACCTACAATTTAGGAAACCAACCAAGGTCAGTTCAGTTCAGTTGATGACTAGTTAAGCTAAGTTAGGAGTCAGTTACATTCAGTTCAAGTCCTCTACATTTAGTTAGCGCTAGGTTTACTTGACTGCACTAAGGAGGGGCACATTTATCACCTACCACAGTTAGTTAGCCTTAGTCAACACTGAATGTAACACTTGATTTGTGTTTTAGAGCTCCGATGAACTCCGGTTATGGTTTAGAAGAGGTCAGTTAATTATTGAGTCCTCCGATAGTGATTTAGACAAGGTCTTAGTTACCTACAGTCAAGTAGAGTCTATCAATTTGAATTTCCTCATGTGGATACAAATTTCATGTGGCTATTAAAGCCATTGTACTTCATTGTAATTATGATCCAATTACTTTTTGATTAATGAAAGCATTCACAGCTGTAAGCCATTCTTGCACTATTTCATTCTTCAATTGCTGAGTAAATTGTGTGATCTATTTTGTGAGTTGTGTGTTTGTCCACAGATCTATGTGCTCAATTTAATATGGTGTTAGAGCCTCGGCAGACAAGACACCTCTCCTCCTCAGATCTCCAGCTGGATCATTTTTTTTGAGCAAATTGCTCCTTCCAGTACTGCACCAAAAGCTGAGAATTTACCACTTAATATCTCAAGTTAGGAAATTGTTGATCAAGCTTGCTTGAACAACTATGCTGGGTGTGAAGGAAAATCCAAAAGTGCAGACTGTCGACCTTACTTTGTATGTTTGATTGTGTGATAGGTTATTAGCTTTTCTTACAGCATTCACTACAAGCGACCTCTTCTTCTCACTGCATTCGCTACATCAGCTCAGTCCTTCTTACTACATTAAAAAATGGCTCATCCAGTGGAGCCTATCACTCCCTTCAACTATCACCAGTGGAAGGATGACATGGTGGTAATGATCTGCACCAAGCATCTCTTCAGACTCATAGAAGAAACAGAGGAAGAGCCAGAATCATATAAATACAAAGCTAAGTACATGAACAGGCTTGATGAAGCCCATGGATACTTTCTCTCCTCAGTCTCTAGATATATTTGATTTCACATCCAAGACTTGGAGACTCCCGA
>LPNX010004328.1:0-22917 GCA_001517045.1 Pseudotsuga menziesii | reverse complement strand
TAAGCATGATGAGATGAGGATCCATCAGCTAGAAAATGATCTGATTACTCTCAATCCATCCAATTTCGAATCTCTGAATGAATTCTTCACAAAGTTCAAGAACATGATATATCAGTTGAAGCAATGCAAAGTGAAGAAGGATGAAGATAAACTCATCCTTTCCATTCTCAAAAAGCTCAATGTAGACTACTCAGTCTTTGTATCCACCTTCCAGACAGTAAGGATCACTACTCCAAATTGGAAGATGCCCACTCTCAATGCCTTTATCCAATCTATTATTTCTGAGAATGATAAATTGATCAAAATGGGGATCCTTCGATCTCCCAAAGATCTAGCTCTGGTTGCAAGAGGAGATAAGGTAGCAAATGACAAAGGGAAGCAAAGGGATGAGTCTCCTGTGAAGAAAGAGCAGTCAAAAGAACCTTCAGGTTTGAAGAGAAGCAAGAAGAATGACAAAGGCAAGGTCCTCTGCTCTTACTGTGGAAGGGGTTTTCATTCAGAAAGCTCCTATATGAGAAGACAACTTGATGAAATGGCTCTTCTTTTGAAGAAACATAACATTTATCTACCTGCTAGCGCAAGGAAGGATGGCTTTGAAGAAGAATAAGATGAAGAATACCAAAGGAAAGGCCATGCACTGAAGGCTTGCTGCACATCATCACATGTCTTCCTCATTTATTATGGAGCTTCCAACCATATGGCTGCATCCAGAGAATAATTCTCTTCTTTTCAATCCTTTGATGTCCTAGTATTCAGATGGGCAATAACAGTAAATTCAAAACAAAGGGGAAGGGCTCTGTCAAACTTGAACATGGAAGGTTCAAAGATGTGCTATTTGTTCCCTCCTTAGCTTCAAACCTATTATCTGTCTATCAGATGACCCATACGGGATCTCCAAAGCAAGTGATATTTGGTCCTGACTCAATGGAGATCACATATATCTCTACTGGGAGCATCATAGAAAAGGGCACTGCAAATCATGCTTCAAAAGCATATGAGTTCTCACATTTCATGCCTCCTTCAGAACCAGTGCACTCTCAGCAGCCACTTGCAAGGGAAGGTAAAATCATTGCATCTACTTCTTTTACAGCTTCTACTAGTATTGCAGATCCATCTTTATTAGTTTATGACCTTGAGATTTAGGGTGACTCAGATCTAGATTCAATCCCTACTTCCAAACTGGAAGCTAGGAAGATGATTGGAAACTCACCTGACACTCAGAAAGGAAAGACCCTTGTGCTATGTCATGCTATCTTACCTCCTTCATGGAGATGCAATAAACTCCCTGTAAGATGCTATATGGCAAGGGCTCAGTCTCACTACATCCAAAAGAATGGATATGATTGTTGGGCTTAGGGCAGACCCGGGTTCTATACTTTTGTCTTCGCACCAACAAAAGACCCACAGTGTTGGCCCTTTCGGCAACAACCTGCGAACAGGTTGCAGTCTCACCTGAAACAACTATGGGGTGCCGCAGAATCAGGTTTCTGCAAGCATAAGAGGGATATTACTGTACCTTTAGCTTCTAACAAATGATAATCATAAAATACAGAGCTTGACATTCACTTAATTAGCTTCGTAGTTAGATAAACAAACAATGCCTTGCTTAACCCTTTACTGGGAATTCACAACGAAAATAGTATTTAGCAGTGATCTTACTTATCAGTTATATATTTATCAATGCATAAAAGACATAACAACAACACAAAAGAACCACAACACAAGATATAACGTGGTTCACCCCCAGTTTAGGGGCTATGTCCACAAAACTGTGTTTTATTCAACTCTTTACAAAAACCACAGTTCTGATCTGCGCACTCAACTGCAGATCCCTTCAATTCCTCAAAGCTGCGCACTAAGCTGCAGATCTCTTCAATTCCTCAAAGCTGTGCACTAAGCTGTAGATCTTT
Organism: Pseudotsuga menziesii; assembly: GCA_001517045.1. Lineage (NCBI taxonomy): Eukaryota > Viridiplantae > Streptophyta > Pinopsida > Pinales > Pinaceae > Pseudotsuga > Pseudotsuga menziesii. The sequence goes on along the minus strand of LPNX010004328.1, from coordinate 21,007 downwards.
CTTAATCACCCAAAACCCTCTGCGCACACAACTGCAGAGGTCATCCACGCACACAGCTGGGACTTACCTTTCTTACAAAACAAGCCATAGCTTCGCATCAATTCATCTTACATCAAAATCCTAAACTGACTTCTTTACAAGAGTGCTTATTTATAGTGCACTTATTACAAAACCATGGGCTTAAACCATGGGCACCTCGAACCCTAAACCCTGGACTTAAACCATGGGTTTATTACAAAAAGAAGGCCTTTACTCAACCCCGACACCCCTAAGACTATTTTGAGTCACAACTCCACTTACAAACTTCCACAAAAACCGCAGAGTTACCAAAATTAGGGACCGTTAAGGTGCGCACCCCAACAGGCCCGTAAGACTCACCAGTGTTCCGTCCTGGGACACTCAGCTGCTTGTCTAGTGGGAGAAATTTGTTGGCGAAGATAGTAAACGACTTCCTACGGCTGCATCGTCGTCCCTTCTGCTACTGCTACCATGGTCGTGGCTTGCTTGATCCTTCAACCTTTCATCCTTAGTAGAATACAACCATCTCTCATGCTGTTGTCTGCCTCCGTCATATTTATGGTGGTCATGGGGGTCATTGGGCCTTCTATCAGCGACCCCATCCTTCAAACTGCCTCCCGTTCACGTCCTATTGAACATTTGACCATCCACAACTTTGGGTCCTTAACAGGCGGTGCCCTTGTGATTGCATGCCGCTGTAATTTTGCGTAAGACAAACAGCATGCCTCCATTCTTCGGGATCCTCCTGAGTCTTTCCTGAGGGGTTGTGCCTTTCTTCGTTCCACTTAGAGCGAACTTCTACCTTAAATTTCTTTCTGGTTGATCGTATCTGCATTGGCTGCTTTGGCGCTGGAGACGCCTCCTCGCAAGGAGGATTGCTCATAAGGTTCTGCAGACCTCTCTCCCTGAACTCTCGTAACAATTCCTGGACTTCACGATCATTCAACATGGTGCTAACTGTAAACTCAAAGAAGTGCACAATGCAGGAGTCGGAGGTCGGTGTAGCTTCTTATAGAATCCTGCAACAAAATCTGTCATCATGGTGCATTAATGACGCCAAATCTGATGGAACAACGGTGAATCCGGCCCACACAGCGCTAGATTTTCCCAAGATCTCATCATGACAGGTAGTTCACGTGCCAACACCGCCAAGTTGAATTTGTCCCATCAGTCACATTTTAGGCTGCGACACACCTTTCTCCTTCGACATAACTACTAACTTCAGCTTCGCCTCAATGAGTACCCTCGACATAATATTCACCTTCGACCCATCCTGACCTACACGGCACCCAAACTTCAACCTTCAAACTTTGACAGTCTTCAACACTTCATAGCTTTGAGAACAACTTCATTATAGTCTAGTACCCAATTCCAACTGTTCTTGGTACTTAGACTGCCCTTCTTGCTGCTACTTCTGATTAAGGGGTCCCGGCTTGTCCCTGTACTTCCTTAACCTACTTCCATTCACCATGGAAGATAAAATTTCTCCATTCAATTTAGCTAACTGGATTGCGCCACCATCAGTAACTCTCTGCACTATGTATGGTCCTTTCCAATGTGTCTTTAACTTCCCCTGGAATTTCATGAATTTACTATCATATACAAGCACAAGATTACCATTTTGGAACTGCTTCCTCTTAATGTGTCTATCATGCCATGCTTTTTCTCTAGCTTTCTGCACTTGCTGCTGGAACCCTGCAATGAATCTGTCCTCTTCAAGTTCTAGTATCTTTGCCAGCCTTTCTTTCATCACATCTGGGTCATCCATCTCTGTGAAAGCAGATATTCTAAGGCTAGGAACAATGTACTCCATGGGCATGACTGCTTCTTGTCCATAAACCAACCTAAAAGGTGTATGGTCTATCAACTTCTTGTAGGTGGTTCTATAAGCCCATAGTACTGCTAGAATTCTAAGGTCCCAGTCATTTCTGTTAGCATTGCAAACCTTCGTCAGAGCATGTTCAAGGATCTTGTTAAAGGCTTCGACAGTTCCATTTGCTTGAGGATGATAGGCAGTACTCTTCTGATGATATAATTGAAATTATTCAGTCAATACTTCAATAGTCTTATTTAAGAAATGTGATCCTTGATCACTCATAAGAATTCTAGGACACCCAAATCTTGACAAGATGTTATCGAATATGAACTTCGCGGCTGTATCAGCACTACAGGTCTTGACTGGTTGAGCTTCGGCCCAACGAGTAAGGTAGTCAGTTGCTGTAATAATGTATCTTGCTCCAGATTTCTTCGCAGGGGGATTGATAGGTCCAACAAAATCAATAGCCCATTTGTCAAAGGGTTGTAAAGTTACCTGTGGAACTAGAGGCATCTCATCCCTCCTGTATGGTTTTCCTATCCTCTGACAGATGTTGCAGCTATGGCAATACTCTCTTACATCCTTATGAATTGTGGGCCACCACAATCCGGCTATTAGAATCTTCTGTGCTGTAGCTTTTCCTGCGTAATGACCTCCTGCTGCTCTAGAATGTGCCTCAGCCATAATTTAATGGCTTTTCATGCTCCAGGACACATCTGCGCAGTATTTCATCTGGTCCCATCTTATATAGTTGTCCTGCTATTAAGGTAAAGTCAGCTGCTCTAACCACCAGTTGCTTCTTCTGCTGCGTTGTCATTTCGGCGGGTGCAAAACCTGTAGACAAGTACTGAACAATATCCTGAAAATAATCATCAACCATCTGGATGGAAAACAACTGGGCATCAGGAAGACCTTCGTCCAAACTAATGGGCTCTTCTCCTGACTCGAGCCTCGACAAGTGGTCAGGACCTAGATTCAGTCTTCCAGGTTTGACTATGATCTCAAAGTCATATTCCTGAAATAGAATCAACCATCTGCATATCCTTCCACCTAGCACAGGCTTGTTAACCAAATACTTCAAAGCAGAATGGTTAGTGAACATCTTAAAATGAGATCCTAACAGATAATGTCGAAACTTCTGCAATGCATAAACCATAGCTAGACCTTCTCGTTCTGTCATAGTATAATTTTTTTTCTGCTGTGGGCAATTTTCTACTTGCAAAAGAAATAGGGTGATCAATATTACCTTCACCTGACTGAGCCAATACTATACCCAGGGAAATGGAGGATGCATCGACATGCACATGAAACTCCTGATTCCAGTAAGGGAATACTAATATAGGGGCAGTTACCATCTTTTCCTTCAAAATATCCAAGCTCGCTTGACACTCAGGTGTCCATTCAAACTTAATATCTTTCTTCAACTGCTTTTCCATAGGGGCTGTAATCTGAGCATATCCTTTAATGAATTTCCTGTAATATCTAGTATGACCAAGCGTAGTGTGAAGTTTTTTAACAGGCTTCGGAGGTGGCAGGTTCATAATAATGGCTATCTTCGCAGGATCCATCATCAATCCTTTCTTACATACAATGTGACCTAGCAGAATTCCAAAAGGGGCACAAAAGGTACACTTTTTCAAGTTCAAGGAAATTTGATGCTGTCTACATTTGTCCAGCATAAGTCTTAAACTAGCTATATGGTCTTTTAATAACCTGAAGATAGTCCAATCATCAAAATAAACTTCTAATAATTTATGTATAAATTCCTTAAAGGCAGAGATGACTACTCTAGAAAACATAGTAGGTGCATTCTTCAATCCAAAGGGCATAACTGTATACTGGAAGCATCCCATCTCTGTAGCGAAGGTTGTCTTATGTCGATCTTCTAGAGAAATTCTAATCTGATGGTAACCTGAAAATCCATCAGTAAAAGAGTACACTTCTTGACCTCCAACATTGTCTAAAACTTCATCTGTAAAGGGAGTGGGGAAAGGGTCATGTAAACAGGCATCATTCAGCTTTCTCAGATCGACACAGATTCTGATTTCTCCCTTAGTCTTTTTTTTTTTGCACCACCATAGGACTGACCCATTCGGATTCTTCAATAGGGTCAATGATTCCTGCAGCAAGCATCTTATCTAGCTCCATTCTGACTTTTTCCTTATACTTAGGGTTCAGCCTATAAGGACGATGTTTCATAGGCTTCGCATCAGGTTTCAAAGGGATCTTTATCACTCCTATATCACCAAGGATACCTTTCATCTCTGAGAACTTCATCGAAAATAGGTCCTGATATTCATGGAGAAGTTGGGTCACCTTGCTCACCATTTCGTCATCCCAATAATCTCCAATGGTAGCATACTTAGGGTTTTCTTCTGACCCAATGTTTACGGTCCACGTCTTTAGGGGCTGAGTCACTTCAGGTGCTTCAACTGCTGGTCCATGTACTTCACAGTGTCCTTCTGACTCAGGAATGTTAATGTTGCGCGGATTGTCATCCTCGTCAATTGCGAGGTTATAACATTCTACTGCATTGGCTTCTTGTTCCTTCCAATCAGGTTGGTATTCTGCTATTTCTTGATCATCAAATACTTTAGTATGGATCAACCTAACAGCTGCGTCCAAAGTAGGACAAACCTCATTAATAAAAAATGTCAGCATAAAACTATCAACAAGACTATCCCAACTTACAGTACCGTGGCGAAGCTCGACCTCCACATACCAGTTCTTTGCTATAGGTTCCATGGTGTGCACAAACCTATGTACCCATTCTTCATGAGGTACATGCTTCCATGCTTCATAGCATTGCTCCAAATGTCCCTGAGGACTGGTCGTACCATTAAACCTGCTTTGCACCTCCTGAGGTTGGTCCCTGAATCTTAGGCAAAGGGACTTTTGGCACACTTCCCAACTATGAATGTACTTTTTGTGACCATTCCACCATCTGGCTGCTGTGGCTCTGAATGCTGAATCTAGAGTCTCTATTTTCTGTGAGTCTGGTACCTGCTCTGAGAATTGCACAATAAACTCTTCTAGGTCTGTCGAACCATCAAAAACAGGTATGGTTCTTGTCTGTGAACTAAGCCATCTGAGAGACTTGGTAATTCTTGCACATCGATGTCCATGTAGCTCATACAGTCTATTCTGCCAATTCTCTAGGCCATCATTTGAATCCGTCATGCAGGAGCTTTCACACTGCCAATCCATGATACCTTCAGCAGTAGGATCAACATAATCTTCTTCCTTTGCTGTGATATTGTAGATATGGTCCAAAACATCCTGGTCTTCAACTCTTACTGGCTCGGTATACCTCTCTCCTTGAGAAGGATCCAATGGTACTATGTCTCTCAGGCCTTTCCCTTCGAAAGTCATCTACCTCTTCTTCAAGTTGATTACTGCATCATTATCTATTTCCCATTCAATGCCTAGCAGTGCTGGATAGGGGTTGCTGTCATCAATTATTTCAATTGCCTCAAAGTCTGCTAAGGTACTGACTCTATCAATATCTATTGATACACTAGGGAGTCTTCTTAGGCGCACAATATTCTGCTGATTGGATAATCTCAATTGTATAGGGGACCATTCCATAGTAGGTTTTCCCATTTGTTCCCATGTCTGCTTAGTTAAGACATTTACTTCTGATCCTAGGTCCAAGATGACATCAGTCATGTCATATTCTCCTATCTGAGCATTCAGTCTCATTTCCCTACTAGTTCTTTTGACTCTATGAACAGTTTTTTCCTTACCAGAACTTCGCTGAGGTTCACAAGAAGCAATAACTCTCTGCAACTCATTTAAAGCATTCTGATTTCTTAAGAGCTTCATACAACTTTGTAAAAAGGAGGATAGTGTACTTACTTTCTTCGTCAAAGCTTCTTGCGGCTACGACTGCTGCTGAGGTTGTTGCGCAGGTGCTACTGAGGTGTTGGGGTCAGCAAAGTCTCTCTTGGATTCCATAAATGTCTCTTTTTCTCTTTCGACATCAAATGCTGGGATTTTTTCTAGGGCTTTACGAACCCAAGCCTCGGCAGGCTGTTTCTCCTTGTTCTGTACTTTTGTCGTAGCTCCACTCCTGGTAACAACATTGATGGCTGGGACAGGTCGTTGCTCCATAGCAATCAGCTGAATATTCTAAGTAGGGGCACTATTTCTTTCTTGAGTCTTGGCTATCAGTTGCGGGCATTGCTAAATCACATGGTCGACAACTCTGCAATATCGACATGTCGCAGTTGGGTTCCGACAGTCTCTAGCTAGATGTCCCGCCTGGTTATAGTTATAGTACACAACCTGGCCTCGTCCTCTGCTAGCCATACCACCACAACCACAACCTCCAAAATTTCCTCGACCTGATGCACTACCACGGTAACCATATCCACCATTGCCTTGGCCATCGTTTTGTACCCGATAAGCATCATAATTTCATTCTCTCATGAGGTCAAAGCTACGACACTCATCTTCGTTGTGTCCCACCGACTTACAGAACTTGCAATAAGGGTTCTTAGGGACTTGCACATACCTTTGCAGGAGATAGCAGTCTTCAGGTCGATGCTGGCCAGTTGTCCTATAGATCTCACAATATAGAACACTAGGGTTGAACGGGTTTGGTGCACCAGAATTCAGGTAATTTCTTACTGCAGGACACTGTTCCTTGTCGTGACCCTCTGTTCGACATCGTGTACACCAAACCTCTTCGTGACTAGATTTCCCTTTTTTCATATCACAAAGCTCTAGAGCCATCACTGTCAACTGCGCTTATATTTGAGCGATACCAGAATTATCTTCGACAGGGGCTGTTTCAAGCTTCATAGCGATTTCCAAAGCTTCCTGCTGATCCGCAACATTCTGTTGCATGAGTGGAGTCCTAATGTGTGGTAACAAAGCTGCGATGAACCATTCCTTATGCTGCGCTGGTCCAATAGTGAAACTGACTTGATCTAGCAGAACTTTGAACCTCTGATCAAAGTCTCACACCGATTCTCCCCACCTCTAATGAATTTCCTTTAGTTCAGTGATACACTGCGACTCTGATTTAGGCTTCTTAAATTCCTTTATCATTGCTGCTTTTATATCAGCCAAGACATGGTTCTGAGTACTGGAAAACTTCATGAACCAGGTCAAAGCGCAGTCTCTAAAAGAAGTAACCAGCTACGCTCTTCTCGTATCTTGATCCGTAATGTTCTTAGCAGTCCACACTGCTTCACATAAGAACCAGAACTGTTCTGGATCCTCTGATCCAGTTCCTTTGAAAACAGGGAACTTAATGTCGTCATTCATATGGGCCATCGCGGATCTAGGGGGGGGAGGGGGACTGGTAGTAGGCGGGGGGGAACTTACTGGGGTAGACTGACCTGCGACATGGATACTTATGCTAGGGTTACTTTCATACTGTGATGGGTTCTCTGGGATAATAGGTCTTCGCTGCGGGGTTACCGGAGGATTTCCAACAGAAGGGGTTTCTTTGGGCTCTGAGGCTGCCGGACTTACGGGGTTAGACTCGGTATTCTGACCTAGGGTATAGGACTCAAAATTTCTCTTGTACCTTTTGCCACTTCGCAGCAAACCACTTTGCTCGTCGAAGGTGCTTTCACTTGCAAACATAGGTTAGTAATACTAAATCTAACAGTCTGATTCAATTAGCAATATACCTTTTTCAGCCAATAGCATTTTAATTCTCAAACTAAATGAATTCAAGTACTTACCCCTTGGTCCTTTGAAGAACTACCATTCGGCTTCGCTGAAGGACGTACTTGTGTCAATGGCGAACTCCGTCACAAACGCTTCAAGGGTTTGCGTTGTCCAGAAATCAACAACGTGGGATATCTCGTTGTTCACCCTTTTCAATATATTAATTCTTGCGGGGGTCCAATCAGGAAACTGACCTTCTTGGAAGTTCATCCTTCTCTCTGTTAACCTAGATAACCAATGGTGCAACTCTATGTGGATACTACCAAAGAAACTTTCATAAACATCAGAAAAAATGTACCTTTATAAAAAGTCGTTTGAACTACGACGCAAATCTTTGTTCTCTTGTACAACAAAGTTCAGATAAGTCTCTTCAATCCAATCATCGATTTCTTTCACTGAGGGTCTCCAAAACATAGCCCTCGAGGTACGACGTAAACCCCTCTTGAGTAGATACTGAGTTCAACCGGCAACAGAACCAATTTGTTGGGCTTAGGGTAGACCTGGGTTCTATACTTTTGTCTTTGCACCAACAAAAGACCCACAGTGTTGGCCCTTTCGGCAACAACCTGCGAACAGGTTGCAGTCTCACTCGAAACAACTATGGGGTGCCGTAGAATTAGGTTTCTGCAAGCAGAAGAGGGATATTACTGTACCTTTATCTTCTAACAAATGATAATCATAAAATACAGAGCTTGACATTCACTTAATTAGCTTCGCGGTTAGATAAACAAACAGTGCCTTGCTTAACCCTTTACTGGGAATTCACAGCGAAGATAGTATTTAGCAGTGATCTTACTTATCAGTTATATATTTATCAATGCATAAAAGACATAAAAACAACACAAAAGAACCACAACACAAGATATAATGTGGTTCACCCCTAGTTTAGGGGCTATGTCCTCAGAACTGTGTTTTATTCAACTCTTTACAAAAACCACAGTTCTGATCCGCGCACTCAGTTGCAGATCCCTTCAATTCCTCAAAGCTGCGCACTAAGCTGCAGATCTCTTCAATTCCTCAAAGCTGCGCACTAAGCTGCAGATCTTTCTTAATCACCCAAAACCCTCTGCGCACATAGCTGCAGAGGTCGTCCACGCACACAGCTGGGACTTAACCTTTCTTACAAAACAAGCCGTAGCTTCGCATAAATTCATCTTACATCAAAATCCTAAACTGACTTCTTTACAAGAGTGCTTATTTATAGTGCACTTATTACAAAACCATGGGCTTAAACCATGGGCACCCCAAACCCTAAACCCTGGACTTAAACCATGGGTTTATTACAAAAATAAGGCCTTTACTCAACCCCGACACCCCTAAGACTATTTTGAGTCGCAACTCCGCTTACAAACTTCCACAAAAACCGCGAAGTTACCAAAATTAGGGACTGTTAAGGTGCGCGCCCCAACAATGATCATACACCTCTTCATTCATCAAGAGACAAAGGTTACATTCCTCCTTCCTTCCATCATCATTTTTGGAGAAGGAGAAGTCTACATGCCAGGCCCCAGAATACATGTGCATAGCACACCATGCATGCTGCTTCCCTACCTCACAGAGATGAAGATTGCAGCAACATATTTTCAAGTTTTTCAAACTTGAGACCTGATTCTACCTACTTAGATAGAGGGGGGGATTTTTTCCCATGTGGTTTTTTCCCTAGCTCCTTGTATTAAGCAGTTACTTTATTTTACTTGATGTAATGGGTGACCTATGGTCTTAGTTACCAGGCCCACAGATTGTCCAAGTTAGCATTCAGGGGGGGTTGTTAGGATTATTAATCCTCCCTTGTCCAAATTTGGTCATATGTCTAAATCAGGAGTCATGTCTAAATTGGGAGTCCATCCAGTCTATTTATAGTCATTAGCACCATTGGGTCCACTTGGCCTAATTGGGGCACATGTTTCAGTTACTAAAGTGTGGGGAACACTAATTGAGGATTACTGCCACTAATTGCACTTAATTGCATCAGTTTAGGAGCCTCCTAGACCAATCCCTACAATTTAGGAAGCCACTGGGAGTGCCAAAACCAACCAAGGTCAGTTCAGTTTAGTTGATGACTAGTTAAGCTAAGTTAGTAGTCAGTTACATTCAATTCAAGTCCTCTACATTCAGTTAGCACTAGGTTTACTTGACTGCACTCAGGAGGGGCGCATTTCTCACCTACCACAGTAAGTTAGCCTTAGTCAACATTGAATGTAACACTTGAGTTGTGTTTTAGAGCTCCAATGAACTCCGGTTATGGTTTAGACAAGGTCTGTTAACTATTGAGTCCTCCGATAGTGATTTAGACAAGGTCTTAGTTACCTACAGTCAAGTAGAGTCTATCAATTCGAATTTCCTCATGTGGATTCGAATTTCATGTGGCTATTAAAGCCATTGTACTTCATTGTAATTATGATCCAATTACTTTTTGATTAATGAAAGCATTCACAGCTGCAAGCCATTTTTGTACTGTTTCATTCTTCAATTGCTGAGTAAATTGTGTGATCTATTTTGTGAGTTGTGTGTTTGTCCACAGATCTATGTGCTCAATTTAATAAAGCCAGCTTTCCTTGGGATCTTGGCTTGCTTTTTTGGCAGCCAATATGATGTGCACTTTCTTGTAGAATTTAAAACTTTAAAGAACGAAAAAAGAAACTACCTTATGAGCAAGCTTTAGATCTACGATTTAGTTACTTGCAAAAAAGGGGAATTTCTTCACCTAGAACTATTTTTAAAATGTGATATTCTTTATGAAGTTTCAGATCTAAGCAACAAGACTCTTAGGAACTAGATCTAAGAATGTATAAGCAATTTTTAGAAGTAGATCTGATCATAAGAGAACGAACAAGTAACCGGAAGATTGATTTTAATAAAATGGAGGAAGAGAAGGGGGAAAGGCATGTTGCTGGATAGATCTGCAATGGAAACTTGTTAGTGGAATGCAGAGGGGAAATGCCTTCACAAAAATTTGGGATATACAGTGGAGTCAAACTAGATCCAAAGCTCATCCAATCCTTGCCACCTGAAAGCTAAACACACAATCCTGCACAAAACCTTATGAGATCTAGATATATATATGAAAAAGAATCAAGAATTACATGCAAATAAACTAATTAAACATGTATAAGCCAGATCTTCAAACATATATGTTATGAGATACATAAAAACAAGTAATCTTACTTTCCCAATTACACTCCTATTGATTCAACTGAATCATTCAAGCCAGACAAGGTTCAGATGCAGAAATTGAGAGAAAAACCGACAACATCAATAGCTGCAAGACAATAATTATTACACACACATGAGAGCATTACACCATTTATCCTCCAAATATTCTCTATTCCAACAATAAAAAGATTACAACAGTATTACAATAGCAAGCCTATTCTCTCCAACTCGAACTAGCTTTAAGAAGGAAAAGGCTGCTTTATTTATAGCCATACTGGCCAAGAGGGGCGCATGCCTGACTGAAGGAGAGACTGCAGCTGACAGACTTGATGATGAACTAAGTCTAACTAGACTAGAACTGCAAATTGGAGTGACACCTCACTCAATGAACTAAACCATCCATCAAACAACTGCCAGATTGATCCACATGTGTGGAGGAGAGAGAAAGGAGGGCGCAACTCCCAGATCTACATGAGCCTATTAAGCTCCTCTTCAGCCTTAATCCATGCTTTCAATCAAGGAATGAAAAATCTCAATTAATATGAAGCTGACGAGTCTGATTTCAATCAAATCGGAGCAAAATCCACTGATTTAGGAATTTGGATTCGCTCCATTAGTTAATTAATTTTTAATTAAATTAATTAATATTTGATTCTTTTGGATTTTCTTACCTGAGTGATGGACAAATCACTCAAAACTTAGGAAAAGTGGGTTTATGGGTTTACTAGGTGCTCTGAGTTAGAAAATGAGCACCCCCATGACTGAAATTGACTTTTAACCCCACTTTTATTACAAGACCAATTTTCCATTTAGACTATTAAAAAATTGCCTAAGTTTTGTGGAAAAATTAAAATTAAAAAAAAAAAAACTGGGGGTACTTTGCACATGCTCATATGACTCGACCATAATGCCTAGCATGTTTATACATTGACAAACAGACTCTAGTAACCTCAATAGGCCGAAATGTCAAGCCTCCCACCCCAACTTTGGAGGTATTGAGTGAAAAACTCAGAAATTATCAGTCGTTTATTCAACAACCAATAATAACCAAGGGAAAAAACACTCTAGGCTGATCGGATTGAAAAATACAGTCCAAGAGACCAATTCTTTTATAGACACTACCATGTTAGAAAATTTTATTACAACTCCCCCAAGGGGGTATGAACATGTGGTAGATAAAAACCACTTCCCAGAAGCAAGTCTGAAGGTCTTTTGAAGTCTAAACAAATCATCTTTGTCTGGTTCACCAGGCTCACTTGATAACACCTACTAAGTATGAATTAGTAGGTAACACACCTCAGGTGCATTATGTCCCAAGTACCACCTACGTCTTCCACCATGCGAGAATCACCTAGGAGCACATGAAGTGCATTACGTCTCACCACGGTCAACCTTCTTTCTACCAGCATGGGAGAATTCCAAGACCATCCCAATTGCATTATGTCTCAAGGACCAACTGTGTCTACCACCATGTGAGAAAAACCTAGGCGCACACCACAGTGTCTTTGTGAGTGGTGGACTTCTCATCGTCTCTAGCATGGGATCACACCAGGAGCACACCAAGTGTATTACATCCCAAGGACCACTTGCGTCTACCACCATGCGAGAACAATCTCCAGCATGGGAGTACATCAGGAGCACACCAAGTGAATTACGTCCCAAGGACCACCTGTCTACCACCATGTGAGAACCATCTCCAACATGGGAGCACACCAGGAGCACACCAAGTGCATTACATCCCAAGGACCACCTGCATCTACCACCATGCGAGAACCATCTCTAGCATGGGAGCAAATCAAGTGCATTACGTCCCGAGGATGACCTACGTCTACCACCATGTGAGATATTACTCTAGTGCATTTGCATCCTTTGGTCTCTTGTTATCTCTATCATGGGAGTACGCCAGGAGCACACCAAGTGCATTGCATGCCAAGGACCACTTTCATCTACCACCATGTGAGAACTTGTCACTCCCTATTTCTAGGGACCTCGATCTGGACGACACCAAGTCTCTCTAAAGTATTCAAAATTCACTCTAGCTAATGGCTTGGTCAACACATCAACTATCTGCGCGTCTATCGCCACATACTAGAGATTCATTGCTTCTTCCTACGCCATATCCCATATATATATAATGATATCAAATATCGATGTGCTACGACACCCAAGTCATCTCTAACTCGACACCGAACCGTCCTGTATGTAGCTTCTAATGACACACTACCACCCAACTTGCTGAACAAGTTGCAATATACTCTACCTCAAATGTACTCAGTGATATGCTTGTCTGCTTCTTGTTGTACCAAGAAATCATTTTAGACCTCAAGCTCAAGCAACACCATGAAGTGCTATTCCTATTTGTAGAATTACCAACCTAATTGAAGTCAACATATCTTGCCGGTAGATCCTCCACTCTCTCGCATATATGTTGCCATACTCATTTGTACCCTCCAGTTACCTTAGCATGTGCTTTGAATAGGTCTCGAATCCACCATTTACTATCTCCGGGTATTCACTGCAAAGCATATATCTGACCTCATGCTCATCATCAACGAACCAATCATTTTCCTGTAGGATGTGGCATCGACTATCTCTGAAGTAGGATCATGTAGAAACTTCAAGTTTGATGCCAATGGAGTAGCTTCACAATCCAACATATTGACCTCATATTTTCCTTAACTAAGGAAAATATCCCCTGGATTCTTCCACACCTCTAATACCAAGAATCATGTCAAAATTATTGAACTCTGAGATCTTATGTATTCTCCCTCTGAAGCAGAGCACCTCCCTCTACATTTTGTACCTTTTGCATCAGTCATTCTGCACTGGAGTGACAGGTAGCTTTCTCTGCTACTCATATCCTCTATCTCAAAATTTTTTGAAGTTCCTCTTGCAACCATCGATGAGCTTGTCGCCCTCTATAGGATTCAATGTTCAACCTTGTATCAAAGGTTGAGATCTCCATCACTCTAGGTGATCTTCAAGAAACTGTATGTGTTGTCCCATGGGTTCCTTCTGATCCTGTACAAATCCTTCTATGCACATCTGGTTCTCTGCTTGATACTTCTACTTTATTGGAGAAGTGTGTTTGGTTAGTGGAGCACGTCTTTCCATGATCTACTCCCTCTTGAGAGAAACCACGAACCTTGCTTTGTATTTCTCGATGCTGCCATCTGTTGCATGCATGATCTTGTATATCCACATGGAAGACACTATGGACTTCCCTCCAGGTCTCAAAATCACATCCTAAATATCATTCTCCATGATCAACTCGTACTCTTCGATCATGGAATCCTTCCATTCTTTCTTCTCGGTGACTTCTTCATAGCTGGAAGGATATGCATCAATGATGTGACACAACCGTACCACATAACTGGAGTGTGTACGAGGCCTCTTACTTTCTTTGGAAGTCCCATCTAGAGAACCATACTTTTCTTCTTCTTGGATGATCTCTCATGCCCAAGCTAGTATTCTCTTATGGGTGTTTTCCTCTTGAGGTGGATCTATAGGTCTATGTGGTTCAGTCATATCATGATTCTCGTAATCTTCTAAATCTCTTTCTTCCATCACAGCGTCACTGACCTTGTGATCTCTAGGTTCCTTTTCATTTTTATTGGAGTGAATCCTCTTTGAGTGTTATGGATGAATTGTCGTCACTTGTTCTTTAGAACAAGTCTCATCCTTCTTTCTTGTAGGTGATTGTACATGATATTTCCTACAAGTCAAATTCAGTTGCATGATTATAAACATTTCATATTTTTAATAACAACAAATTCTTATGCATAAAAATATATATCACACAATCATGCAACTATCTTAGACAATGCTACAACATTCATCATATACTGTAACTTTCTAGATGCATTCCATCTCTACCAGAACATTATTAACAGTGTGCACTGCTCCCAATATGTCATCAATGGGGTTTCATTCTAGATAAGTAGCAATGGAATGTTGTATAGCACCATAGGCTACTTACCCATCATATACAAGTTAGTAGTATATTGTTCATGAATGCAAACATACTAACATGCATAATTCATTTTCTAGATCTAGGAATATAAAATATAAACAATATCATATGAAAATTCAAATACTTATGTTTGTTTGTTTAGTAGACTCCCTCTTAGTACTTGTCTCCTTCCAAGAATTATTTGAGTCTCTAATAGTGTTCTTTACTCCTTTAACTGATTCTGAGGATCTGTGTTTGTCTTGCTTATTTTGAGCAAGTCTTCTATACCATAGATCACATGGACTATGTATTGGTTTTGAATCTGAGTGTCTCTTCTTCATTCATAACTACATCCCTTCTTTTCCAAATCCCGAGATGAATAATATGTTCTTATTTATCATGGGATGAATCCCTATGGATTAAAGTACATATTCCTCATCACTTGAGGAATCTTCTTTTTATTTTATTTTATTTTCTGGTTCATTATCTTCAACAATGTGAGCATGATGCCTCTTATTTTTGTTTGTCTTGAAAGATCCTTTGTTTCTGGGACAACTTATGGAGTAGTGTCCCTTCTAATCACATGTGTAGCATATGATACTGGATAGATATATTTTAGGTCTCCTTTGTTTTCTGTGATGATGGATCTCCTTCTTATCGTGACTTGTCTAATGCACTCATGTTGTACAAGATTATACACCTAATAACCATAGGTCTGGGGTTACCAACATACTCAATCAACTTGCAGACAATTGAATCTAAAGTGCAGTAAAGGAAATAGGAGGATTAGAAAGACTTCCTCGATTAACGAAGGTCGATCCTTGCTAGTCCTCTTCCATTCTGCTTCACCTCCAAAGTCTTCAAGGTTGCTCCTCTTTCACCTGTCAAGAAACAATCTTCCAGATACATGATGATTCATATATATATATAAGCAGGTTAGATAAATCACATATAAGATGCAGAAACATAAACACTTATCAAACCAAGATACATGAAACACATATGGAAGAAGGATTCTCTTTATTATCAATAATGGAAAGAGTTCAGATTACAACCCAACGCCTGAGACAAGGACTCCTCTGCAACCAAAGGATTCTGAGTTCCACTGCTCCAAAGACTTCTGTATACAATCCACTAGCATAACTTTGCTCTCAAAATGTCTATCCAACACCCTCCCCAAGGCCTGTATTTATATGGAGGAAATAAGGCAGTTTCGAAGGTTGAGGAGGTTGAGACAGTTAAGAGGATTAAGGGAACAATGCTTAACTAATCTCAAATCATCGCGTGTTTTTATTTTTAAATGTCAAGGTACATATTCACGGGTATGGAGGAAGACAACCCGTGAATGATTCATGAGTTGCTATAAGAGCAACCCGTGAATACATCCATCCCCGACTTGCAACAACCGACACTCGCGAATGATCTGTGAGTTGCATATATGAAGAGTCACGAATACAACTTAACATAGAAAAATGGCAAAGTAACCAGCTGGGTGGAGGAGGAATGTATTATATAGTAAGCCAATCTATAGTGTTTTGGGAAAACCTCTATCCATAGATGTCCTTTTGTGTGCCAACATGAGGGATGTTGGCACTCGGACGGAGAGGTGCCATTCAGGTGTATAACATATGCCCCATAATGTGTGAGGTCAGAGGGAAATGATGGCCGAAATACATTATAATATTTAGCTTTGGATAACTCATAAATCCAATGGAGCAGAGAGAGTACCTGAAACAAATACATAGTAATGTCATATACAAAGTTACATCCGAGGATGCTATGTTCAATTTACTGGAACACTAGCTCCTTTACAATATTTGAGTACATCATATAAAACAGGTATAAAACCATGTATATTACAAAAGTGGATCGAAGCCACAATATACAATAATGAGTCTTCAAAGATCTGGAAGCTGTGGATAGGAATAGAACATAATCTTGCGCAACTTAGTCCATAAGTGAGGAACTAAGGTCTTCATAAAGGATCCCAAAGAACGAGTACAATCCAAGCCATGTGAATAAGGGTAAGCTGAAGTCAAACATGGAGAGGATTCAACAGTTTGTCAACCAATAGGTGATAATTAACAACTGAAGCAAAGGAATTCACCAATGATGAAAGTGAATCCTGAGGTACCATCGTCAAAACTCTAGGTCTTCGTCATCGGGAGGTGCTGAAACGGAACCATGCTGTGATAATGAAGGCAATAGATCCTCCAACGGATCACAAGAGTAACTAGGAACTGGGCAAAAGAAGGGAGACACAAGTAGATATAACAATGATGGGATCAGGATATAAATTATACATTTGGGAAGAATCCTTGAACAGTGAGCACAACACAGAGATGACCCAAGGAAACGTATAACTTATAGAGAGAACAACTAGACTTATTTGACATGTAGGAGACATGATCAGATTCCCCAGGTATAACGGACAAGAGGAGGAGTAAGAAACTCAAAGTGATAGCTGAACACAAGTGAACACTGAAACATGGATATCAGAAAACAAAGAGTGCTATGTTCAAGGATGACATGTTGCCATTACTGAAAACACGAGAAAACTTCTTCCTTACCTTCCCTGTTAAATTTTAATGAGTCCAGGAAAGGAAACTCGATACCATCTTCATTTTTGGAAAGCTTGAAGAAAAGAAAGAAGAATGCTTGATAAAGCACTGATTCATGGATTTTACGAGCCCGAACTAGTACATGCTTGACGGTGTTTTCATAGTTTAGAGAGTCTGAAAAATCCAAAGAAGACTCCAGGGGGGCGCTTTTTCGTACAATTTAGTCTCCTAAGGCCAAAAAAGTATAAAACATACCAAATAAGAACTCTCTTAACTTCCGAAGAAGAAAAGGCGCACCTTTTTTTTACTTAGTCAGGAAGGTCCGAAAAAGGTTAAATTACCACCTACCCAATGCTTCGTCAAAAGCAACATATAGCCTAAGTTTTACAAGTGTGAAGGAAGGCAAGATCACTCAGAAAGATCCATTTGATTATGAGAAATGGGGCTTACAACAATAAACTCGATGCTTTGTTCTTTAGGGTTTAATGAGCATGACAAAGACATAAAGTACACTTGGAATCTTTTTCATGTTTTGGTCCAGAGCATGAAAAAGAGAAAACTAAGCTCATACCGAGGGTTCCTTTTCTGTAAGTTTAGTCCCTTAGGTCCGGAAAAGAGATAAACCTATGCCTAAGAATACTCTTCTCAATTCAAAAGAAAAGAGAGTGATCCTTTCTTGTACTATTCCACATGGTCCGAGAAAGAGATAATCTACCACCAATGTGGATGCCCATTCACATATTCTTAACGAGCCTGAATGGACAAGTTTACTCGACAGTCAAGTCTATTTTGAGGAGTCAGACCTAGGCCTAAAGAAACTCAAAATCTTTCCTGTGAAGTTTTAACGAGTCCGAAAAAGTCAACTCGCGGCCTCCTTACTGTTTTTAACGAGCTCAAAGGAGAGCAGAAAGAATGCTCTAAATGCGAGGAGACGAGTGTCATAGACAAGTGAAACTAGTTCCAAGTGCAAGGAACAAACCTATGCATAATGCAAGGAAAGTGAGCAAGATAAGGACACTCGGGGAACGTTTCCTCAAGGTAAAGGGTGTCAAGTTGCAAAGGCAAAATGATACAAGGCTGGGCAATAATGAGAACAAAGATGAGGGCTTATACAATGAGCTAAAAGCGTGGAAGCCGGCATCAGGCTCAAAAGGGTGAGCATGATACATGCAAATGAAATTACGACTTGAAAAACAAGGTGAGGCCAATAAACAGTTGTGAATCCAACTAAAAATCCTATCTCCAAGAAACAACAACATCAGAATCATATTCAGAAGAAACGATCCGATGCGGGTCACTTTGGCAGAAACACATGTGACTTTGCTATCTTCTACAAAAGGTAAAGTCAAGGCAGAATCAATTGAAGAAGATTCTATAGCACCAAGGCTCGAGGGTTTATAATCAGGAAGATCAACCTCAGAAGGAAAGCAAAAATCAACAAGGGAGATAGAGTCTGTAGGAACAAACTCAATATCACAGGAGTTGAGAAATTCGTAAGAAAAATCAAACTCATCAGGATCACTGACTTGCTCTTCGAAGAAAGAGTCAAAAGACTCAATAAGACCAACATAAGAATAAAGGTCAGGCTTACTAGGCAAATCAGGGTTAGACTTAGTCACAACTGAACCAACATCCAAAAGAAGGTCAGACTGTATCAAAGACTCTAGGAAGACTTCATCCGAAGGAAGGAGATCATCTGAGATAGGACACATGTATAAACTTTCAAATGGATCGACATAGTGGAGAGAAGGCTCTACAGTCTATATAGGATGACTCACCTGGTCAACTGCTGGGACCAAGTCCTGAGAAGGTAAGCATGAAAACAGAGGCTGCTTCTCAGAAGCAATTGAACACAAAGGACAAGAGGCCACATAGTTCACCTGTGGTGAGGTAGTGTCTATAGAAACACTGGGAATCAATAAAGGAAAGACCTGGTCTCTATTTGGGTTAGGAGATGGATCAAGAAAATCCCACTGATCGATAGTGACAAGTTCTTCGCCATGATTAAAGTACATCACACGAAAGAATGTTGACACCACAGCTTGCATGGCATAGACATAATCACGTCCAAGGAGCATATTAAAGTCTAAGGGGTCTTCTATCACCATGAAGTCAACTAAGACGGTCTTCCCACCCAAAGTAACAGGTGTTTGAGCAAGAATTCCCAAGGCTATACAGGTTTTTCTATCAAATGCCAGTAACTGACTAGTAGTCGAAACAAGGCTGGGAGATCCCATGCCTTGCCAAGCACGAGCAGACAAGATACTAACTGAGGCTCCTTCATCAACAATACAACGAGCAATAGTATAAGGTTCAACTATGACCTTTATCTGGAAAGGTTCATTAGAAGGAAGGCGCGGCTCAACTAGGCTATCCCAATCAAAGGAAGCAATCCGAGAGCTTGGTGGGGGTTGATCCGAAACAAGTTCAGTTCCCCCTTGTTCAGTAAGTTCTGAACTGGCAGTGAAGAAAATGTGACTAGCAGACACTTCACTCTCCAAAGGAAGAGTGGGATTGATCGATACTGGAATCGATTCAACCGCTTCGTGAAAGTCACTCTTCGAAGGGAGAGTGGGATTGACCAAAGATGGAATTGGTTCAATCGCATCAGGATCACTCTCCAAAAGAAGAGTGGGATCGACCAAATCTGAGATTGGTTCGACCACTTGATCAACCAAAGGTTGAGTAGGTTGTTGAGAAACTATAGGTTGTTCACGAGAAGGAAAGTCTTAAGTCTTGTACCACACTCTTTGCACCTCTGCTATAGCAGGGCATAGGTGAAGATGATCTCCCTCGCATAGCATACAAGGGAACTTAAGTTTGCACTTCGAATGACCAGTTTTCTCAACTGTGTCAACATGACTAGCAGTGGCTGACTGTTTTCTCTCAGCATGACCTGCAGAGGCTAAGAGTTTGCCCCCAGCATGAACTACAGAGGTTGGGTGACTGGGTCCAACCTGACTAAGAGAGGTTGGTTTT
Organism: Pseudotsuga menziesii; assembly: GCA_001517045.1. Lineage (NCBI taxonomy): Eukaryota > Viridiplantae > Streptophyta > Pinopsida > Pinales > Pinaceae > Pseudotsuga > Pseudotsuga menziesii. Next base: position 843 of record LPNX010004328.1, on the reverse strand, counting down.
TGAAAAGATTCAGGATGTTCAAAAATAGGATGACCATGAAACAAAACTCTTCGCACCTCCACGATAGAAGGGCATTTATAAGTAAGGTGGTCTCCCTCACAAAGCTTACAAGGAAACTTGGGCTTGTGTTTTGAATGGGTAGTCTTTTCAACAGTGTCAACATGACTTGTAGTGGCTGACGGATTGTCTTCAGCATGAACCACAGAGGCTGAGAGACTGCCCCCAGCATGACTTATAGAGGTTGAGAGACTGGATCCAACATGGCCCGCAGAGGTTTGATGGGCACCACCAACATGAAAAACAGAGGTTGAATGGTTAGGATCAATCTGCTTTGCAGCAGTTGAGTGTGTGCCCCCAGCATGAACAACAGAGGCTGGGTGGATGGATCCAACATGAACAACAGAGGTCGGATGGGAAGGTTCAACTTGAACAACAGAGGTTGAACGAGTGCCCTCAACATGAACCACAGAGGCTGAGTGACTGGATCCGACATGACCTGGAAAGGTTGGAGGGATCCCACCAGCATGATCAATAGAGGATGGATGGTGAAGATCAACTTGACTTGCAGAGGTTGAGTGCTTAGATCCAACATGACCTGCAGAGGTTGGATAGGTGCCCCCAGCATAAAGCATAGAGGCTGGGTGGTCAGGTTCAACTTGACTTGCAGAGGTTGAACGGGTGCCCCCTTTCTTCCTATTCCTCCTTCTTTTACTCCTTTTAGACTGCTGGTTACTAGTATTAGAACTTTCACTGCATGAGGTAGAAGGAGGAGGAGAATCAACTACAGGTGAAGGGGAAGCAGTGTTTTGATGCCCTTGATATAAGGAGATTACTTGAGAAGCA
>LPNX010004325.1:238899-318652 GCA_001517045.1 Pseudotsuga menziesii | reverse complement strand
AAGTGCCTGTTAGGAAAAATGAAATTTGACATAGCTATGCAAATTTTTGATACATAAAAGTTATATATTCGGAAAGGTGATTCAATTTCCTACATTTCATGGTTTTTACTCAATGTAAGATATTTTGCATAATTATCTCAAAAAATCCAAGTAAGTTGAGGGATGCCTGATTTTTCAGGTTTCTATTGCATCTAACGCGCCAAAAAGGTCCATCATCTTCTTGCACTGACCCTCATGAAAATTAAGAAGGCTACTGCAATTACTTGCTTCACAGCAAACACTGGCAAAGGCTGAACAAAGTTGGCCGCAACTGGATAATCTGTCATGGCAGCGTTGTAATAAGCATCATACAACCACCCATCCAAATTCCCAGCAATATCACTATTGCTAGTTGATCTGAAACAAGAACGGTTTCTTATGTTAAAATATACATGATTCAAACTACATGTAATTTCATGCCCCTATCAGCTGTATGTATGATCCATAGAACAAAGGCATGCATTTCATAGAGATTCAGTGTCGGTCCTGGCAAATTTTGAGAGCCTTTCTCAGAGATTTCAAGCCTTCAAGAGTTGATGACATCTCATCAATCACATTCCAGGAAGTTTTGATCACATTGAAGCAGTTCTCACTTTCACTCTGCCATGCAAATTAAGAATTCATATTGTATCAGAATAACAATAAAATTACAAAACCTACTCAGAATGCATTGTTTTCATGATTAGGAAATTTATACCCTAAAATCTTAAGACACAGTGTTGTCAAAACTATCTGGAGGAGTAATGTTATCGAAATACAAAATAGGAGCCGAGGATGAGAGTGCACCGATTGCAATGTGCGGGTACTTCAATCGAAACCAAGCAACTAACACTGCAATTTACATATATATCGCATCCTTCATTACATTTCTAATTGCATATATTGCTGGTAGGCGCCACGGTCCACACGGCAGCGGCAGGAGGCATGAGCCCAGATGGCAATGGGATATCATTTTGATTTTTTTAATTTTATTATTATGACGTCATCTTGCCACATGTCAACTCAAATCCAGATACCAAATTCCAAAGATTACATCATCTTCTATCCACCAATCAGCTGTTTACAAAATAGTGTTTTAACAAAATTAAAAAAAATATTTTACAAATCCCTAAGTCATACTTTGCAAAACAGGTTTTAATTTTTTATAGCTGCATCAAAAGACACCAACTAATACCAAAGTCAAAAAAGTTCGACTTACAATCGATTACAATATACCTGCCTGAGGCAGGTATAAAAAAATCAATTTATAAATATATTTGATTATATATATAAATTTTAGAAGATCACGATTTCCTCATATCCAAAACATCCTTTTTAACAAATAGAATATTTGTCAAAATGAATTCTATCAAAATATATCTAACTAAAATATTTGTAAATATTTATGAATTTTACAATGTCATGATTTCCTCATGTCTAAGCAAAGGATCATTTTAACAACTCTCAAAACATCAAACTTAGATAGCAAAGCGATACTCAAAATGGATTCTTTCAAAAGATATACTCAAAATGGATTTTTTCAAAAGATATGCAACTACATTATTTGTAAATATTTATTTTTTAAATCATAGTTGTCGTTTTTGTGTTTATGTTTTTATTGTTGTGTTTTTTTCATAATTATTTATTACTGTATGATTTTTTGTATGATATAAATATTTGAGAAGAAAAAAATTGAATTTGATAGAATGTATATAAGTTAGTTATTCTAGAAGGTTAAAATTGTTTTTAAGGTATATAGTCCTATTGATGAAATATTTAGAATGAACAATCTATTTGACTAAATCAACTCCAATTTTATTTAAGTAATTTACTTTAATGTACATCATTAACTTGCAAAGAAAACCTTAATTTACACCATTAATTTGCAATTAGAGATTGCTTGCACGAGTGTCACCAATAATCCCTTAACCTAAATCATTCATTAAAGAGAGGTCTCTTCCCTCATCTTGCTACAATGAAGCCATATGAATCAATATAAATTAGATGAAGGAATACACAACAAACAAATAAACAATGTGGTTTATAAGAGAAAGCATAAATACTTCAAGAGCTTTATTCATAGTCTATTAATGGTAGTTATGGGTCATTGGAATGCATTGAACATGAATAAATCATCATGTCTATGTGGAGAATAGTGAATCCATTTCTTGGAGGTGACAAAGACTTGTGTGAACAACACTCTTCTAAAGTAAAAAATGAAACTCAAAATGAACTGGAGAACCACCAAAATGTGTGCCCATATTAGCACCACTTTTGTGAAGGATTTAGAAAATCCTCAAATTTCGAAAAGTGGCCCAAAATTGGAGATAATGTGGGGATATGAATGTGGTGCTCAGATTTATGGCACAAAAAGTGGAGTTTGTAAAATATGTCAATTTTGGTGTAAAATTGATATATGGCATTGCATGGTGTATGGTTCAAACTACCAAAACCAATCCTAGGTGGATTTAAGTTTTGTTAGTTTTGTGCATATTTTGCTCCCATTATCATGTGGATCACCTTCCACATGGCTCCATGTCTATTTTTTATGCCTTTATTCAAAAGGGCATAACTTTGGCATCCAAAGTTCATCCATTGTCACTATTTTTTTCTTCACATACTATTTTTTTGAGATCTTTGCATCTAGGAAATTATATTTTTATTTTGAATCCATGTTACTTTTGTATTACAAAATGATGGAGGAACATATTACTCTCATTTAAATCTTCCAAGTTGATAATCACACCTTAGGGTCTTGATATTTCCAAGGGAGTAGAATTATTATAAAAATATTGTAAATATTAGAGTTGCAAGAAAGAGTAGAAGATTCTAGAGTAATGATGTGTCAAAGCCATTAGTTACAAAATTAACTATTGTAACTGAATCACCACTTCAAGATGAAATTCGCAAAGGTTGAAGTCATGAGTCATTTAAATCGATAATGATGAATACTTAATTTGAGATCTAGTAGACAGAAATATAGGAAGTTTGTTAGGGTTGTAATGAACTAGAAGAAGACCTTCCAGAAGTATTATTGTAAGACTACGGGAATTTATGAGAGAAAGTCCAAGTAGAGAAGATCAAGGCCATAGAAGAATAGGTTAGGGTTATTAAGCATGTACAGTTGCATTCGGCTAGTGAGAGAAGATATAATTTTGTTTGTGTTTATGTGTCTTTCAGAATGTTTAAACATGTGATGAATATTGATTTGTTTGAGAAATCCATGCATGTTTATGTGTAACCTTGATGGAAAAGAAATTTATATTTGGTTAAGGTTTCCAATGAAGAATGAAATAACTAGTTTTGTTTATGAGAAAGAGGACTCAACAAAAATTCCGTGTATAAAATTTCATTTAAAAAGGGAAATAAGGTAAACCCCTTTGGGAAATAATTGAATTTGGAATATGTTACAGAGAAAAATTCCTATGGACTGGGGTGTATTACAACTGACAGAGAAACCGCAGAAATAAATCCCATCCCAATATGCAAGAGAAATACAACATCTAACACTAAAGGATCTCGAAACATACCTTATTCTGGACGGTTGTACTATATCCCCATTGATATTTTTCCAATCTTGCTTGCTTTGGAAATTTACTCTCAACAACAGCAAAACAAGGCAAGCATGCTATATAATATAGTGTTAGGCCTACTCTAGCATATATAATCAATGATACATAAGCAATTAAACACATCCATGGATTCAATATTCATTTAAATGCACATCATTGGACAGGAAAAGATATTTATATTGAGTAAATTAGAGATTACACAAGTGACAACCTCTGTCAGCACGTCTGCGAACTGGAGAAGCTGAGTCCTCCACATGGGCCTCCACCACCTCAATCCTCCATATCTCGATAGCAAGCTCACAAGCAAAGGCAAGCTTAGGAAGAACAAAAAGTTCTCCAAGGGACAAAGGGATGCAGACTCAAGTATAAGCAAGCTACGACAACAATGGACTATAGTTTTCTTGCTCTTCAATTCCTCCTCTTCAATGTATCCAAAGGGTTCCTTCTATAGTGCTTCAATGGGGTAATGGAAGGCCAAATCTGAGCGATATCAAGGCATATGGAATGCTAAGAGATAGGTGAATCAGATCCACATCAAGGAAAACTCCAAAAATATTTGGCCTTTTCCACACATCCCGATGTATGCGGGTTTAAGGGTAATATCCATGAGAAAGGGATTAAAAGTGGCGTACAACAAATAATAAGTGGTTTTAGGGATGATCTTGGAAAATTCAAAGGTACAAAAATAGTCCATGGGGTCCAAAGAGTCTGCAGAGGGACAGGGAAGGCCATAAAAGTGCGATCCACGATGTGTGGTAAAATCAGTTGTAACAGATACCTCCTAATGTGTGAGGTTAGAGGGGTAACATGATGGCCAAAATACATTATAAATCCATCCTAGAAGTGGAGTGATGAACAACCAGGTGGAAGAACCAGCCATCCAACAGTATAGTACAACAATCAATCTCTACATATGACTGCAAATACATATAGTAGTCCCAGATACATAAGAGTACAATGCCCATGAATAGGCATGATATACAAAATGTGACATGTGTGGTGATCACCACGTAAAATATATAGTAGATCAGAACCTCCATGATGAATATATATAAAGGAACAAGATCTCCATGAAAGATGAATATATACAATGGATCAAAATCTCCATAATGGATAAAGATATCTGACATACACTGGAATCAAGTCATGAGAGATGAAATATCATGAACACTGGCATGATCAAGGAGGTAGCATATATGAAATGCCACCAATCTGGAAAGTCTTCTATACAAACTGCTACGAGTACATGTCCTACTATGTGAATAGAGGTGTCGAGGTTGAACATAGTAGTCCATCATCTGATTACCAGTCATTGATGTATAACATTAACAGACGTGAGATCACCCACCGATAATGAAAATGGGAGTCAAGGTACTAGAGTGCAATCTAACAAGTGCGAATAAATGTGTTGAGGTCGAACAATTGGAAGAATCCGTCGATCAAGGGACATTGATGTATTCCCAAAACTGTCAATGGTGAGAGAACCTACCAGTGATGACTGTAAGTCTCAAGGCACTCAAATGACTCTAGACTCCTATCCCAGAATAAATGATCTGAAGTCGATGGGATGGAATCCGCTAGAAGGAGGGCCTTAAGGCATCCCCCATCAACCAACACGAGGTACTCAACAACACTGTATAATGTGGAAGGACTCAAACAAGATGTGCATAAACCAGTAATAGTACAGGGAATGGCTGACATGCAAAGTCAAGACAACTGAGGAATGGCCGACTCAGGTTTCAACTTCCTTCGAACAAGAGAATAAAGGTGAATGGTGATTGAATGTAGGAAACATAGACTCGATATACAAAACTGGTACATCTCTGCGACACATGAGGCATCAATAGAGGCTCCATAGGGACTGGAAGCTTAACCAATCGATGGAGATAAACTCAGAGAAACGAGTACAACTCCTAAATTCAAACTACTAACCCAACCAACGAATGTGATATATAGTGCTCTGTTCGAAAGCGACACGAATCGACTGCTACCAAAGATAATATCTTTTCATGTCCAACTTTTTGGTTTTTTAATTTTTTTTCGACTTTTTCAGATATTTGAAAATCTTGAAAAAGAATAAAAGTGCTTTTATAGTTACAAATATAGGAGGAGATGAGTGTTAAGGGAAAAAAAAAATAGTTCCAAGCAGCGGAACATACCTATGCTCAATGCAAGGAGACATGTGTAGGATAACGACACTTGGGGGAAATTCCCCTCCCAGTAAAAAATGGGGAATCAAGCTACAAAAGATATATATAAAAGGCTCTTCTTGGCTAGACATGAGACAAGCTCGGGCTATATGGCTGATAATCAAAGTCAGGGAAGCCGACATAAGGCTCAATAAGGCAAGAAAAACTCATGATAATGCAATTACAACTTGACATATACAAGGGAGTCCCGTGGAAAAGGCCAGCATAAAGGTCAAGAGGAGTATGAAGCTCTTGCTCAAAGTCATGGTGGTACTATACAAAGGACTCCCACACCCTGAAGGAGAAATGTCAGCATGGGCATGGAATGAAAAACAGGATCTAACTACGGTACCCATGTATGGTAAATCTCTACCATTCACAGCATGTCACTTCTAAAAGCAGCAAGAAGGTTTCATGACAAGATGGAATGGGTTCATACCTAAGGTTAAAATGAAATGGTCATAAGGTTATGCAAAGTGTAAATGAATGTGAAACCTAACCTATATGCCATTTTAGACATAATACCTGTAGTAGGCACGGACGGATCAAAGCCACGGTCAAATTGTATTCAAAATGGATTCCTACAACATCAAATTAGTTCAAACGGTCCAAAAGGGTAAAAAACTATAGAAAGTGGGTAAAAATTTCAAAAAATTTCTATAAATAGTAAAAAATTTAAAAAATTTCATATCATTTGAATTTTTTACCCAACATAGTGCATTTGAGCTCAAAACTTCAAGGCGAATTTCGGGAGCATCGTCTAGTAGAATCTCTCCCCGTTTGATCCAGGTAGATTCTCATGCCCTCCTCTTTCATTTTGATGCAATTTTTTTCAAATTTCATGGTCTATTTTATTTTCTGAGCCATCCATACTTGTGCATTTCGGCCCATGTAGAAATTGAGCTTTTTTTTGCGTATAGGTCTCACCATACATGGAAAATTCACTGAAAGATGCATACATACGCAGCTGTTTTGAGAACAATCATGTACAAGGTCACAAATAAGGTTTTAAGGGGCAAATATTGATAAAAAAACTTGGCTTTTGTGCAGGATTGTGCCAGAGTGGAGAGAAAGAGAGCATGGTGATGTTGAGGAAGCTGTGCAAGGTGATCTCATGGCCCAACAAGCATTACAGGCATGTGGCTTGTATAAGTTTTGGTGTCTTGGTAGTATCAAGGCCAAACCAAGACTACTCCAGCTACTGGTGGATTATTGAGATCCATAATCTGAGACATTTCAAATAGATGGGATGTCGCTCAACATTGAGGTTGAGGACATATATTTTATCACTGGTTTGTCCTCACAAGGAGAGATGATGAATCTTCGATCTCGTGGGCCAGGAAGCGGGCTGACCATGGCTGAGTACATAGTTGTGTGCTACTTTTTGGAGATGGAAAAGGTTGGGAGTCAAATCCTGACAAACTCTATATAGCTTTTGGGGCTGAAGGCCATACTTTTGGCACTAGGCGATGATTGTAGGGTTGGCTTCACTCCACCAGGCCTCACGACCAATGATGTTTTATGCAGTAGAGTGTATGATTGGAGCATGGCGTTGTTGAGAAACATGAAACAACAGCTCAGAGACTGTAAGATGGGCAGGGTGCAAGACTTTGGGTTCAGCAGTATACTGAGCACATTTTTCTTTGAATGGGTTCCAGGACTAAGCCCTATGGTAGACATTGCTCCACATGGATTCTGGGATCCATCCCAGTGACGCTGGGTGAATTTCATGCACATAATAGGCGGAGGTATGGTGGCTAACCCCTACCCAACAGATTTCTTTCCATGGTGGCAGAGACAGATCGTCGCCATAGATGACTACCCCTATGTAGGGATAGACTTTCGTGGAGATTCAGATATGGCACTACCACCAGGATCAGCTTATGGTGACATAGGTAAAGAATCCCAAACCCACTTTTTAGGTTTTGAATTATTTAATTTTTTTTTGTGCTTTTTGATATATTGACTCAAAAGACGTATTTTTTGGTGTGACGACACATAGTGACAATCTGTCATGTATATGCAGACGTAGGACCATGACAGCCAGAAGGCTTCCCTCATCATCGACGGAGGGGAAGAGAAGATGATATCATGGGTGTGGATGCGGAGTGAACGCTCCAAAGCATTCACATGAACTTTGTTCGTTTGACACACATGGTACCCATGGCGCAAGTCAAGGACTTACTTGAGGCCATGCATCATCAGGTGGTTGGTGTACCACGAGCATGGGTTCAACTATTTCGATGACTAGCTAGAGCCGTAGTATTATATCACAATCAGAATCCCCCTCCTCCTCAGGCTTAGAGACCTGAGTGTATTCATTTTTGTATGACCGTGTATTATGTGTTGGTGGATTAGAAGCCCCAATTTTATATATGACACTTATGTATTATGACGTCACTTTTTGGATGTTAATGAAAAACTTTTATGATGATCGATTTTATTTATATTTACATGTGTGGAAAATGTATGTTTGTGATATGCTTATGGTCTATGAAACAAATGCCAATCTAACACATAGTTAGCATATGAGTCGGCAACTTGATTAAAAATTCTTGGAACATGAATGTATGCTATATTCTCAAATTGTTGTTCTAGCAATCTAACATGTAAGAATCTTTGTAACAATGTCATATCCCTAATGTGATACAAGCCATTAAGCTATGAAACCACTAACTGCGAATCAAAACGTACCTCAAGAGAATGAACAACATGTGAAATGGCATCATGCAATAACTCAATGACGGCACTATATTCATCAACATTGTTTGAAGAGGGCCATAAACATACGCCTCCTAAAGACAATACTTGACCCGTAAGAGTATAAATCACCCAAGCACTTGAAGCTGAGGTTTGAGTGTGGCGGATAGCACCATCAGTGAATCCTATGTAAATGAAAGGCTCCATCGACATCTTCCATAAGAAACGAAAGCTAATAAACAAACTCGATCACCATAAGAAAACCTAACTATGCAATGCAAAACTGTACAATAATATACAACAATGAGTCCTGGATGAAGATCATGCATAATATTTTTTGAGATAGAGCCCATTTCTAGGCTCCACCAAGGATGTCCCTTCATAATCAACCAGCTCATAAGCGTCTTTCTCTAAGACTCGTTTAACCACGTAAGGACCATGCCACCTGGATTAAATTTCCCTGCCCCCAAGGGTTCCTTAGCTTGATCTCACAAAAGGACCAAGTGTGTTAGGATATTTAAACACTTAGGAGTTAGTTAAGATCAGCTTGTGTAATATATCCATTAGGTAAAGTGTGTTTCCTTAGTATGCATTAGTATGCATTTGTAAATATTCTAATCCGATGGTCACAATATGCTCTAGACATAAAGTGATCTGATGGTTCAACTTCTTTTAGATCATACCTACCATTGATCAGTGGCTTAACAACCGATTGGTCCATGATCTCTATTTAAAGAGCATGGAGGGTCCTTGGCTAGTTGATCTATTATGAGAAGCTCATATGTAACTTTATTTCTTTTGCATAATTAATTGCTCCAAGTAGCTATTTGGCTGGGGCCATGGACCTTTTTCTTCTCGAGGGTTTTAACCATGTGACAAACATCGATGTGTTGATCTGTGATCTGTTTGTGTGAAGCAGTTGCTCAAGGTGTTTGATATTTTGGGAGTACCCTGTGTACCCAAACATGGTATCAGAGCGTTTATGAAGAGTCGCTTTCGGTTTTGATCAAGATCTGGAACTGGTGTTGCCAAAAATTTGAAAGGGTTTTTGGTTCTGAAGTTTGTGTATGTTTGTGTTCTGTTGGAGCTATTCCATTGCATTCGGAGCATCGTTTCCATTGGGAAATAGTTTTTTTTTCACCGAAAACTATTTCTATTTGATCCAAAAACACCCATTTCGACAAATCTTAAGGTATAATGTTATAGTGACGTATTTGTTTAAATTTGTTTTAAATCTCTCATATTTTATCAGTTTTATTATTAGATCCTTATTATTTTAGTCTTGGATTGTTTCCTTCCCTGGATGTGTATGCTCTTTGCCATGCACTTTGTGTAATCACGGCGAATTAGAAACAAAAAGGGAAAGTTTTTTTTCTTGTTTTCTCGACTATGTATGCTCTTTTCCATGCACCTTATGCGATCATGGAAAATCAGAAACAACGAGAAAACTTGAAAACGTAGACTTTCCAGGAAGCTAACCAAGATCTAACCCCATTGTGTGGAAATTTTTTTTTTTTTTTTTCGTTTTTTGTGATTTGCAGGAAAAAAAGGAAAGCACAGAGAACGAGAGAGAAGAGTAAAACAAAATACCCTTCATTTTTCTATTTTTTTACATACCTTTTAAACTTAGCTCACTTGGTCCAAAGTTGCTTTATTCTTTAATAGGTATTGAGTTCAAGTGTTATTAAGCTACTTTTTAGTCCATGCAATTTCTATTTTCAAGTTACTTTATTATAAAAGTGCATCTCACTTAAATAAAATAAAATAAAAAGTGAGTCACTTAAGTCTTTTAATTTATTGCCGCACTACTTAAAGTAACATTATTGTAAAAGTGAACATCACTTATTCCACAAAAGTGATTCACTTAAAAGCAACTTTATTGTAAACTGATTGTCAAAGGTTGATCTTGGGAAGAAGGGTGTTTTGTTTTTTAGTTGGTCAAGTTCATATCTGCCATGTCACTATTGGGGACATCTTCAACATTTTCTTTAATCAAGCATAACTTAATCATCAAGAATCAGTTTTCAGTGTTTTTTTTTTAAATTGCATATTTTTTTGAGGTCTTTGCATCTAGACAGTTAGTTTTTGTTCTTTCAGTCATTATTTTACAATATGGCTGCCCCTTGTGATATTATAATTACAAGTTCTAACTATTTCTCATGGAAATCTCATATGGAGGATGTTCTGTGAAGTAGGGGACTTTTAAGGATAACCTCAGGGAAAGAAACAGAACCCACTGATCATGATAAGAAAATTAAATGGGAAAATAGATGTGATGAAGCTTGTGGATTGATTGGGATGTCAATCTCTACTGATTTGCAATTCCACATATCTGGAATTGATGAACCTGATAAAGCTTGGGAAAAGTTGGAATCTGTGTTTGGTAAACATAATGAAATCCGAGGTCATCAATTTGAGAATGAGTTGATTTCCTTGAATCCAAATGATTTTTCATGCATTCAAGACTATTTATCTAAATATAAAACTCTTAGACTCTTATGTGCATAATGCAAGATTAAGAAAGAAGACAAATAATGTATTTATCACATTCTTTCCAAACTTGGACCTGCATATTCTGTTTTTGTATCTACATTCTACTCCATGAAAGAATCCTTGACTGCAACTTGCTATCAAGAGCCTAGTCTTGAATCCTTTTGTGATTCCTTAATTAGAGAGAAAGATAAGCTCATTCATCTTGGAATAATTAAAAATGCATATACATTTGGGAAATCCTTATTGTCCCAACAGAAAGAAAAGTCCAAGCCTCCCAAGAAACAGAATTTTCGCAATAATAAGCCAAACAACAAGGGTCCCAAACCCTCTTAGTTAGATCCTTTTTTTTTAAATGACAAAGGATCCAATCCAAAAGGAAAGAAGACTGAGCTTCATTGCAATTTTTGTGGGAAAGATAATCATGATGAATCTAAGTGTTTCAAGAAGATGGAATCCTTGGAAGCAGCAATGAAAAAGCACCACATCAGCCTAAATTCGTCTTCAGAATATACCTCTTATGGACGTGCACTTTGTGCTTTTGGTTACTCTTATACTGCATCTTCTTCTTCTACTTCAATTGAATGGCTCATTGATTCTGAAGCATCTTATCATATGGCTAAGGATCAAGCCATCTTTTCTACTATGCATGAATGTAACACCAAACAAATATTTGTTGGTGATGATAGATCTCTAAGTGTTGTAGGATCTAGAATAGTTCCAGTAGAAAATGATCATTTCAGTGATGTACTATGTGTTCCAAAAATTTCCTACAATTTGTTATCAGTCTATCAAATTACTCATTCAAGTGAAGGTAAAACTGTGACGTTTACACCTCACCAAGTTGTAATCAAGGATTTTAAAAATCCTCAAAATGTATTTGCTACTGGAACTGTTGATGATATTACCAGGTTGTACAAATTTAACAACTTTGGGTCATCACCTTTTCCTTCAGTTTTTGTTGCTCATAGTGATAACTTGAGCAAACTTTGGCATGAGCGATTTGGTCCCTTAAATTATCGCTTATTGCAACAACTATGTAAAGAAAATATGGTGACTGGTCTTTTGATGGTATCTTGTAAGGATGGTGTTTGTTCTAGTTGTGTATTTGGAAAACATCATCGGGACAGTTTTGACAAACGTGCCTCTTGGCATGCCTCGGTTCCCTTGGAGCTTGTGCATAGTGACTTGTGTGGTCCTCTTCCATCTGCTTCCTTTTTTGGTTTCAAATATTTCTTAACTTTCATTGATGACTACTCTAGATGCACTTGGGTTTACTTCCTAAAAGTTAAGAGCGAAGTATTTAACATGTTCTTGGCCTACAAGGCCCTTGTTGAAAAACAATCTGGTCATCAAATTATTAAGTTTAGATCTAACAATGGAGGATAATATTTTAATAACAAGTTCACTACTTTTTGCACTGAACAAGGAATACAACAATAGCACAATGTTCCATATACACCACAACAAAATGGTGTAGCTCAATGGAAGAACCGCACTTTAAAAGATATGGCTAATAGTATGATCCAATCTAAGGGGCTAAGTCTTCAATATTGGGCTAAGGCCATAATTGTGCAAATTAAATAGTTAATCACATACCCACTAAATTTTTACAAGGTATAACACTGGAATAAGCATGGAGTAAAATTAAACCATATGTAAGTCACTTCCATGTGTTTGGTTGTGAAGCATGGGCTCACATTCCGGATTAAAAACAAAAAGCATTGTAGCCTAAAAGTGAAAAGTGCATATTTGTTGGATATTATGAAGATGTAAAAGGTTATAGACTTCTTCAAACACATTCTCATGAGATAATCATTAGAAGAGATGTTAAATTTGATGAAAATCTATTGGCCTGTGAGCCTAGCTTGGCAGGTGTGCCATCTTTGGCCTGCGATCTTGATTCAGCAATTGTGCCTTCTTCTTCTTCTTCTTCTTCCAACTTTCTTGACAGGTTTCTAACTCTAGTTTCTGATGATGATAGTGAGGATGAAAATCCACCTCCACCTACTCATGTTCCTCTAGTTGCACTAGCACCAATGCTTCCTCGATGGGTCCATTCAACATGTGAAGCAGCTGGTGATCTTGCCAGTGATCCTAGAGATCAATGTCAAACGTGTTCTCAGTTTCAGCGAGCCTCTTCTCTTTTGGCTCAAGTTTCCGAGAATCATGATCCAAAAACTTTTGCATAAGCTTCAGGAAATCCAGATTGGGATGCAGCTATGGATGAAGAATATTGTTCCTTAATGGCGAATGATACTTGTGATCTTGTTCCTCTTCCAAAAGGAAGAAAACTTGTTAGATGTAAATGGGTCTACAGAACTAAGTATGCATTAGATGGAAGTGTTGAAAGACTTAAGGCAAGGTTAGTTGCCAAAGGTTTTTCCCATGTTGAAGGGATTGACTACAATGAAACCTTTTCTCCTGTCACAAAAATGAATTCCATCTGCCTTGTTCTTTCCCTTGCAACCTTACATAACTAGGAAGTCCATAAAATGGATGTCAAGTCTGTTGTTTTACATCATGATTTACAGGAGGAAATTTACATGGAACAACCTCCTGGATATGTTCAAGATAACTCTAGCCTTGTCTGTCTCCTTAAGAAATCCTTATATGGCCTTAAGCAAACTCCTAGAGCTTGGTATGCCAAAATGGATAGCTTTATCCTTGACACTGGTTTTTCTAGATGCCATTTTGACCCCAATGTCTATACCAAGAAAGTAGGAAACTATCTCGTCATACTTTTTCTTTATGTTGATGATATTATCCTTACTGGTAGTGACCCTAAACTTATAACCCATGTGAAATCCAGTCTTAAGCAAAATTTTGAAATGTTAGACTTAGGACATTTGCATTATTTTGTTGGTCTCCAAGTCTTGCAAACCAAAGAAGGAGTCTTTCTTTCCTAGTCTAAGTATGCTTCTGACCTTCTTCGTTGCTTCACATGGAAGATTGTAAACTATCCCCTTCTCCCTTCCAGTCTGGAGTCAAACTTTCTGCCACTTGTACTTCCCCTGAAGTAGATTCCACCTTGTATCGTTAGCTTGTTGGTAGTCTTTTATACTTGACTCATTCCCGTCCTGACCTTTCCTTTGTCGTTGGTCATTTTTCCCGTTATATGTAAACTCCTCATGAAATTCACTGGAAAGTAGCAAAAAGAATACTTCAATATATTCGAGGTACAATTCAGTTTGGGATTCATTATAGTACATGGGGAAACCTTTGTTGGGTGGTTTCACTGATTCAGATTGGGATGACGATCCTGATGATCGAAAGTCTACTGCAGGTTATGTTTTCAGTCTGGGATATGGACCTATCACTTGGGATTGTAAGAAACAATAAGCTCTTTCTCTTTCTTCAGTAGAAGCAGAATATCGAGCCACAATTAATTCCAGTCAGAAAGCTTTATGGCTTCGACAAATCCTTTCAGAGTTTGGATTCGAGCAGCAGCAACCTACTCCACCTTGGTGCGATAATCAAAGTGCCATCAAGCTTGCCAAAGATCCAGTTCTACATCAAAGCAGCAAACAAATTGAGCTACACATGAACTTCATCAGAAATCTTGTTCATGATCGTGTTCTTGAAATGCTCTATTGCCCTACAAATGATCAAGTTGTAGACATATTCACCAAGTCTCTTACAGAAGCGAAGTTTTCTAAACTTTGATCTATGTTAGGAGTTCAGGAATGTGTCCTTAAGGGGGGATAGGATCTAATGCCTCCTTTCTTCTCCTAATAGTGTCACTTTTGTAAATCCTTCAATCCTATCCCAAGTTGTTCTTAAGGGGGGGATGTCAGGATATTTAGACACTTAGGAGTTGGTTAAGATCAACTTGTGTAATATATCCGTTAGGTAAAGTGTGTTTCTTTAGTATGAATTAGTATGCATTTGTAAACATTCTAATCCAACGGTCATGATATGGTCTAGACATAACGTGATCTGACGGTTCAACTTCTCTTAGATCATACCTACCATTGATCTATGGCTTAACACCCGATTGGTCCATGATCTCTATTTAAAGAGCATGGAGGGTCCTTGGCTAGTTGATCAATTATGAGAAGCTCATATGTAACTTTCTTTCTTTTGCATAATAAATTGCTCCAAGTATCTATTTGGCTAGGGCCATGGAGTGTTTCCCTTTCGAGGGTTTTAACCACGTGACAAACATCGATGTGTTGATCTGTGATCTATTTGTGTGAAGCAGTTGCTCAAAGTGTTCGGTCTTTTGGGTGTAACCTATGTACCCGAACAAAGTCACCTTCATTAAACCTCCTTTGATGGACAAAATTATCATATTGGACCTTGATGCAACGCTTGTTAACCTCTAGAGCCACTAAGGCATCTCGACATTGCTCATCAAGCTGCTCTAAGTGGACCAAACACTCTTCCAATGTGGAAGTGTTAGGTAAAAGCTCTATATCTAGCTTCAGAGAAGGGATTTCGCATTCAACCATAAAAACTGACTGCACACCATGTACAAGCTGATATGGAGAGAAATCGGTGGCAGTCTTAACCGCAGTTCTATAGGCCCACAAAGCAAGATACAATAGAATATGCCAATTAGTATTGCTTTGTGTGATGGTTCATTGGAGAATAGAATTAAGTGATTTGTTCACTACTTCAACTTGTCCATTCGCCTAAGGGTAATAATAAGATGAATTATCTTGCTTATACCCTAACTTGAAAGCCAAATATTCCATCATTTTATTCTGAAAGTTCCTACCATGGTTAGTGACAAGCTCTTTCGGAATGCCAAACCGGGTGATAATATGGTTGAAAATGAAATGCGCAGCTGTCTCGCCATCACATTTAACTGTGGGCATAGCCTCTGCCCATTTCATGAATTAATCAACAGCCATAATAATGTGATGATGCCCCCCAGCCGAATCTGGGTTGCAATCCATAAAATCAAGCCCACACTTGGTGAAGGGACCAGCGGTGACAATAGGATGCAACGGGGCTAGACATGAGTACATATTGCATGCAAACACTTGGAAATGGTGGCACTTCTTGACCGCATTAACACAACATTTGAAGATGGACGACCAAAAATATCCCGCTCTCAAGATTTTTTAGGCTGTAGAAAGCCTAGATAAATGACCACCACACGCCCCTCCGTGGAAATCATTTAGCACAACCTCAGCCTCATCATGGGTTAAACAACGACGCAAATGGAATCTACCCCATGGTGGTACAAAGTGTTATCCACTATAAGGTACTTCTTAGCTACATGACGTAATCATCGTCGCTCATCCCATGAAAGGTGAGTAGGGAACTTCAATCTTTGCAAATATACAATGATATCCCCGTACCAAGGGTCCAAAGTTGAGATAAGGAAAATACGCTCATCGAAAAACGTATCCTCATAAACTTCCTCCTCCTCCAAACTTGGAAAATCGGATATAAGCTCCACAAATATCAATGATTTCTTCGATTTCACTGAAACGAACTCGAGATCAAACTCTTGCAAAATGACAATCCATTTATTGTATTTTCCCCCAATCATCCTTATAGTGAGGACAAATTGAAATGGATTAATATGGGCTACGACCAAGGTTTGGTGAAAGAGAATGTAATGTTTCAAACGCTGAACCGCATGAACGGTAGCCAAGGCTAGCTTCTCCACATGGGAATAGCGAAGTTCCTCATCTATAAGGTTTCAGCTCAAATAATATATGACATGCTCATGGAGCTCCTCATCCTCCTGAACCAAAACCATACCAATCGTCTCCATGGACTCGGCCATATAAATCAAGAAATCACAGCTATAGTTGGGTGGAATAAGCACGAGGGCCGTTGCTAAGGCTCACTTAAGAGCATCAAAGGAATCCTGGGCTTGGTCATCCCAATATAAAGGGGTGTCCTTCTTCAAAATATGCATAAAGCCTTTATTCAAATTGGAAAAATTAACCACGAACCTCCACAAGAAGTTCACCATGCCTTGCAAACACTGAAGGTGTCTAATATTACGTGGGGGAGACAATTGGAGTGTTGCCTCAACCTTTAAGGGATCGACTCTTATACCCTCCTTGGATATGATGAATCCTAGCAAGCGACCAATAGTCACACAAAAGATGCATTTATGAGGATTTAAACGAACCTGATAATGACGGCATATTTCTAACACTAATCTCAAATGACATGGATGATGCACTCTCAAATGAGATTTAGTAGCAAGATCATCCAAATATACTTCGATAATATTTTTAATATCGTGAAATATTAAGGTCATATCCCCCTGAAATGTAGCTCCGACGTTTTTAAGGACGAAGGGCATCTTTCGATATGCAAAAGTAACCCAAGGACAAATAAATGTAGTCTTGTGTTGATCCTCAGGCTTAATCTAAATCTAATTATATCCAGAAAAACCGTCCATAAAGGAAAATACCTCACTCCTGGCATAATCATCCAAAATATCATCAATAAATTATATAGGGAAATTATCCTTAGGACATGCACATTTTAAGTCACAGAAATCAATGCATATATGGATCACTCCCTGCTTCTTATCCATCGGAAAAAGATTTGAAACCCACTCTGTCAAGGGAAAGGGATAGATAAAACCATCTTTCAATATTTTCTCTATCTCAGCCTTAATGGCAAGTGATTCTCTAGGATTCACTGCATGCAAATGTTGTTGAACCGATTTTGCATCCGGATACGTTTTGATCTCATGTTCGACAATACGAGGGTCTATACACGGAATTTCTTCATATGACCAAGCGAAAATGTCACGAAACTCTTTAAACAACTCGGTATACTCTTTAATCTCATCGAGGGAGCAACCCACCACAATGTAGACATTCTCAACCTTGCCAGGATCATGAGAAATATTGATAGGAATGGTTGGTGATAAATTAGCCATTTTTCCATTATACATCTGACTAGGAGAGCTTAATGGAACCATGGGGCTACCAATATTGTCGCTAAGAATCTCCCTAAAGTCATCACACTCCATATGATCAAGCTTATGAAGAAAATATGATCGATGATCCAACTCTTCCCAAGGTTTCTTAACCCCAGACATGGCCTCAAGACTAGGTTCATCTGATGGAAAAACATCATCAAGGAAATCATGTGAGTGAGATGACTCTACTTTGCATGCAGGAAGCACATATGGGTCTCGCTCCTCCATTCGTGAAGAGGAAGGAATAGGCTCTGCAATCTGATCAAGATTCGCTTGATACGCCATCTTTGTTGTAGGAAAAGGCACTTCTGTCTCAATGGGAACACTCGAAGTACTCGATGAAGGAAGAATTGAAGGATTTCCATGTGGGTAGTGTGAAAAGACACAGAATTAAATGAGGATGAAGCCCCACCAAAACTAGACCCAATCATAAGAATGGGTGCATGAAAACTAATGGTTCCCATAAGAGAAGGATACATACCTATGCCCACACTCCCAGTTGTTGACTGAGAATGATCGATAATTGGGATAGAAGCTCCTGATGATGCATTGACACTCGGATTATGGAATGACTTCTGATCAATCATAAAAATATTCCTAATAAATGGAAAGCATATCACTCGAAAGAGGGAATAATCTATGGATTGCATACTATACAGCCAATTCATACCCAGTGAAAGATTGTAGTCATGGGGCGCATAAATCACCTCGACCTTGATCGCAATGGTCTACCTTCCCAATTGGACCTCTAGAGAAGGAAGAATCCCGTGCGGCCGAAATGATCTACCATTGAAAGTTGTCAACATAGTGGCAGATTGAGACAACATGGGAGAACCCAAACCCTTCCAACACGACAAAGACATCATGGAAGAAGCAGCTCCTTCATCAATGACAATACGCTTGACAGTGTTGTTAAGACACTCTACATGAATCAAAAGAGACACATAGTAAGGCAAGCGAGGATGCACTCCCATTTTTTCAAATTTGATCATAGTAGAGGAGTTATCATTACTAACCCCAAGAGCAGACAACCAAGCTTTCCTCTGCGGAGGAGAATTCTGAAGCACTTATAACGTGGACATCGCACAAGGAGTCTAGCCCAAATCCTCAACAACTAAATAGTTCTGGTTGGCTCGAGCATTAGGTTTGTGTCCCGAATGCTTAAGACTCCCTTAGGAATGCGAGGTGGAGCATCGGGTTTATCTGTAGGCTTTTCGATTCGTAAAGGGCTCTCGGTTGGGGAAGGTTCTTTCCCAAGGTCTGGTTGTGACGAACCATAATATTTCACACGAGTCACAACTTTAGTAGCATGCACCATGTTGATGCAACCGTGACCACTATTGGCCTTCGGTGGATTTTGATTTCCACCCGATGCACAACAAGGATCAATGGTCATCGAGTTCATATTTTGATTGTTGGGTAAAGGAGTAGTTAACACAGCTGGGGGCCCTATTCTATGAACCTTGAGGCATCTTCCATATGAGGGAACAAGTGAGTGAGATGGTCATCCTTACAAAACTTGCAAGGAAACTTCACCTTTTTTTTAGATTGCTTGTCCCCCCCAGCATTAGTGTTCTTGTCATTATTATTAGCATTTTCGTTCTTGTTCCCACCCATACGATTATTTTTTCCTTTTTTCTTATTCCTTCCAGGCTGTTGGTTGCATTTCAGGTTTGACAATTGCACGAAAAGTACATTCGCCGATTGGGTAGGTTGAGATGAAGTCGTAGCTTGTCCCGACACAGACTGGTTAATTGACAATTGGCTCACTTGTTTCACAACCGAGTCCATAGGTTTGGTACTTATAGAGCCCACAATATCATCAGCATGTGTCCCAGGATTGATCTTGGGGTCAAAATTGGACCTAGAAGCATTAGGTATAATCTCATACAAAAGTACGGATTGAGCATAGATCAAATTCAACTCTTGTGCCCTAAAAATAGCTTGTTACTCATTTTGAACTCTAGATGTAGAAAAATCCTTCGTGATGTAAGGTAACAACGATTTGAGGAACCACTTAAGAAGAAACTATGGTGGTATAAAATCTATGATTAACCATTTTCATCTACGTCACTCTTGAATATGATCTGAAATGTGTGTGGCTTTATCTTGCCGGAAGGTCAACAAGAGTTCGGTACCGATGTCGTAATGTAGGGGTAGCTGAAAATGATTAAGGAAAGTTAGCGCAATATCATAAAATGTAGTATAAGCCCTCCTCAGTAACTCTATATACCATTTCTCCATAGGACCCATTAACATGCATTGAAATAGCCTCAAATGAATGGAATCATCATGTAAGTAATTGGAAGAGTACCAAAGGTGAAAAGTGTTGACATGCTCACCAAGATCTTCACTAGCCTTACCTTCGATCTTGGGAATGTTAGAACAAATCTTGATAGGGATTGTCAGCCATGCTGGGTCATGAGGCACAGGATCGTTCATCAATCTCGACAAGTCAGGTAAGTTCAACGTCGCAAGGAAAGGGAGCCTAGGTTGAGCCGATTGATTGCATTCTCCCTGATAATTTTGATTCATGTAAGGTTGATTGCTATAAATACCATTTCCTTGGCCATAATAACCTCCTCCCATTTGACCCATGTAGGGTTGCATGGAAGCATTGTGATGTGGGGTACCTTGATTATGAGGCGCTATAAAGCCATAATTAGAAGAGTAAGTGGGATGTTGATACCTGTACCCATAGGGTTGGTAGTTTTGTCCATATTGTAGTCCATAAGAATTCCCATGAGAAGCTCCATAAGGTTTTCCATGGGATGTACCATGAGAAGGTTCATAGTTTGGTATATGGGAAGCTCCATGAGGTGGAACAGGAGACGATCCAGAAATAGGTACATGACTTGTTGACACAACAGGAGGTACTCAGCTCTGAGATACAACCATGTTAGCTGTTGCAGAATGAAATGGCTAGGAGCAACATTCTGTCCTGAAGGCCCACGTGAATTAGGGGGAGGATGAGTCACTAAAAATGCATTAGAAGGAACAGGGTTTGAGGATGAAGGGACATGTGAAGAATGTAAGTGGTGTTTCCAATGTTCACCTATCTCGGTCCTGGTATCTGAATAGGATTACTAACACTAGGCCTAGTAGGAGCATGTGAAAAATCCTCCACCACCGGGATGGAAGGTGCAATGTGACTAGTGCCCCCAAACCTTTCCACATGGAAAAGAGTGGGAGTTCCCCCAGGCGTAGTGCCAGGGTCAAATTCCAACTCGACATGATGATATGTCGGATCAGACTCAGGAATATCAGGTATTTCATATCTAACATTACTAGTGCTTGTGGGTTCATAGTGTGTCTCGTCGCCCAGGAACCAATACCGACGACCTGTGAATGAGGGATCATAACTAGATCATGAAGGTTGTTCATGTACCAGATCATATGTGCTAGTAGGATCTTCCTCCCCAACCTCATGAGGTGGAGAATACATCTCTGGAATCTCATCCTCATGATCTCCCATGGTGTGTGAATCAAAATGAGAACTAGTCTGCCCAGACTTTCTGGTTCTCTCTCCCAAAGAAGGAGGAGCCATGGAAGGTGGAAATGCTGCTAAACAAAATGAACGGTGAGGTGCCATGCCCAAATCCAAAATGACTCAAAAAATAAAGATACTCAATCTAATTACGCAAACCCTAGGCAAACTAGCGTGCACAGAGCATACACCTGACAATGTAAAGCCAAATCACAAGCAAACCAAGGGTAGGATATTTGAGCTCCTGAATGAAGCAGGTATGTCTCACCTAGGCGAGGCTTGAGACTCCCATACACAACAAGTGAAGGTTCATAACCAATTATAGTGGCCCTCAACTTCAACGCATATAGTGACTGTGTTGTCCGACCCCTACTAAGCCATGACACCTATAGAATAACCTCTGCAAATACCCCCTTGATAACCTAGGTAAGGAAACTAAGGTCACCTCGATATAATCAATGCTTAGGTGGATAGTCGTAGGAAGGATTGACCGTATGGGCAAGGTAACAAATCCTGAAGCCTGAAAGCGCAACTATCACCCCAAGGGTGCACTAGCCAATATGTCAAAGGCCCCTAGATACAAATATAATCCTGGAAATATCTCCAGTGCTAATCAATCACAATCATGGGTCATCCCAATCATAATTGATCACACTACCTCGTGCTTAACTCCCTTTTAAGAGGAGGATCCTGAGAAACACTAACTATATAAAGGATTTCACACTCTCACCTAGGCAGACACCTAATTGTTTTGTTTAGTGGTTTTGGAGAGTGAACTTTCAATGAACTATTCCAATGCCCTAAAACCTGGTCTTGTTGGTGCACCCTAGAAAAGAAAAGAGTGTAATTCATTTTATTATGCATTTATTTTAATTGGATTTATTACTCAAAGGGTAAAAGCACACTTAACAATCAATGAAAATACACTGTGTTGAATGGAAAAACAGGGTATGCTACTACATGAAGTGCAAAATGTTTCCTTTAAATGTATATGCAATCATTCCTATATGAAAATCTGACTAATATTCACCAAGCAAACCTAATGCAAGTACCATGCTAATGCAAAATGTTTTTGTATTTTTGAATTAAATGAGATAAAAAGCAAAAATATGACTCTAACACCCTCAGAATCTGCAACCACTCATAGACAGCAGCCAAGCAAAGTACGAAGAAAAAAGAGACCTAATGCACTAATATCAAATCAAAAAATAGAAAATGAAATGATAAGAACATTTTAAAAAATTAAATAAAAAAGTGTCTCTGGTCAGAAACAGAGGGGAGATACAGACTCCAGAAGCATCAAAGAAGACTCAGTAATCATCCAAATTCATCTGCAACACTTAATCTTCCCTAAAAATAAAAAAATCAGGGCATACACAACTGTTCTCAGTAAACCTGCGTACATACGTGACTATTCTAGGAAAACCTGCGTGTACACGTGACTATGAAAGAAGAACCACGTACAGGAAGAAAAAGAGAGAAAAATAAGGTAAAAGGACAAGCTGAGACAAAATTTACTCCTACAGGACACTAATAGGTAATTATGCCCCCAGACCCGACACAGAAACAGAGAAATGAAAGAAATACCTACACATTGAATGCCAAAAACCCCCAAAGAAAAACAACTAGGAACCTCCCCAGTATTGTCGTCAATTCTGTTACAAAGAAAAATTCCTATGGCTTGGGGTGTACCACAACAGATAGAGAAACTGCAAAAATCAATCCCTTCCTAGTATGGAAGAGAAATAGAACATCTAACACTAAAGGATCTCGAAACATACCTTATTCTGGATGGTTGTAGTAGATCTTCGTTGAACTTTTTCCAATCCCGCTTGCTTTGGCAATTTACTCTCAACAACAACAAAACAAGGAAAGCATGCTATATAATATAGTGTTAGGCCTACTCTAGCATATATAATCAATGATACATAAGCAATTAAACACATCCATGGATTCAATATTCATTTAAATGCACATCATTGGATAGGAAAAGATATTTCTATTAAGTAAATCAAAGATTACACAAGTGACAACCTCTGTCGGCACGTCTACGAACCAGAGAAACTTAGTCATCCACCACCTCAATCCTCCATCTCTCGATAGCAAGCTCACAAGCAAAGGTATGCTTGGGAAGAGCACAAAGTGATCCAAGGGACAAAGGGATGCAGACTCAAGCATAAGCAAGCTATGACAACAATGGACTATAGTTTTCTTTCGCTTCCATTCCTCCTCTTGAATGTATCCAAAGGGTTACTTATATAGCGCTTAAATGGGGTAATGGAAGGTCAAATCCAAGCGATATCAAGGCATATGGAAGGACAAGATACAAGTGACTCAGATCCACATCAAGGAAAACTCCAAAAATATTTGGCCTTTTGCACACATCCCGATGTACACAGGTTTAAGGGTAATATCCACGTATATACGCGAGAAAGGGATTAAAAGTCATGTACAACAAATAATAGGTGTTTTTAGGGATGATACTGGAAACATCAAAGGTACAAAAATAGTCCATGGGGTCCAAAGAGTCTACAGAGGGATAGGGAAGGGCATAAAAGTGTGATCAACCATGTGTGGTAAAATAAGTTGTAATAGATTATATTCGAGAAAATATCAAAGGATGATATTATTGGCACCAAATGTTAGAGCGATTCTTAGTATTGAGTTACTAAAGTATGGATTCTAAATGAAAATATGGTCTGTGTGCATTGTATTTTTGGGTATGAGATTTGCTATTGAAATAGGGGAAAACCCATTATTTCCTTAAGGAGTTTCAATCCCAGAAGAGGGTGCACTATTATTGAATCTTGGAATTTATTAGGCTATACAAAATGTCAAGAAATATAAAAATAATAATTGTTTGGACAACATTAGAGCTTCCGTATTGTATTTTGCAAGTGTGGTTGGCTAATGAATAAAGAGTCTCCATGTGAATGCTACGAAGAGAAATATTGGAATCGAGACCTTCTAGAAGCTTGAGTGGGAGTTAGAATATGCACTAAAGTGTTTAGAGGGGACATAAAAACCCAAGAGTAAGTTGGGTTTACGAAGAAGTGATTTGTAGAAATGAGTGGTATTTGTATGTAGAGTGAGGAGTAATTGAATAGGTCGTTGGATGAGTAAAAGTCAAAGGTTTTTATGTATCACTGCAAGAAGTCTAGTAAAAATATTGTGAACTATTAATATTTATTTCTCTCATAGAAAACAAGTTTGGAAAACAAAGGAGAATGTGCTTCCATAGGTTACGATTTCCT
The DNA here is from genome assembly GCA_001517045.1 of Pseudotsuga menziesii. Lineage (NCBI taxonomy): Eukaryota > Viridiplantae > Streptophyta > Pinopsida > Pinales > Pinaceae > Pseudotsuga > Pseudotsuga menziesii. The sequence continues at coordinate 294,035 of LPNX010004325.1, read as the reverse complement.
AAATCGTGGTTCTTTGATAAACCAATTAGAATGTAATTGGAAAGTTTGTATGTGAGTGCTTAATCATATTTACAATTGTGGGATTGGGTTTCTATATATTTAATATCTATTTGTTAAGAACCTGTTATAACTAGATCTTGTTCTTAGTTTATCTGTTCTTTTTGTCCAAATTTTCAACCGTTGGTTTAAAATGATTTTATATTTCATGTTGATTTTAAGAATTTTTGACAATCAATAATTTTGGTTGGATTTAATGCTTTTAATGGTTGAATCGTTTCATTATTTTAGTTTTAAGGTTTGTATTTTGGGCTTATTAGTTAATATGTACATTTTTAAGCTTTCAAAAACTTATAATAAAAGTTCATTCCAAGTTTTGATTTATAATCTAACTCTCATTTTTTAGTCCTTTGTCAAATATTTTCACGAGGAGATTCCTGTAGCAGCTCTGTTTTTCCTGTTTTTGTCATTGTCATTGGGAGCATATTAAAAGGAGATGGAAATGAATTAAGGAAAAAAAAAAGAGGTTTTTGTCCACAACAGAATAATTCACAAAACCATCTCTCAGTTTTGCAACATCTATTATCATTTGAGATATTCGAATTCATCTTTGTGGCCTATTTTCAGGGTTGGAATTATTTAATAATTTCCTGTTTTAGTCACAATGTTGCAGAACATATTCCGATCAATTGAAGAGGAATTTTGAAAAACCAAGAGAGGTTTTTGTTCATAACATACTCATTTAAAAAAAACTCTCAGGTTTTACACAGGTGTTCCGGATCAAGATATATGAATGCGTATTTGAGACCCAAATTTTCAGAAATTCGCCAAATTTCCCCAAATCCGATTTGCTATTTTTGGGTTAATTATCTTTAAAGATTTTGAGTTATCATGTAACTAATTGATGCAACTGTTTCAAATTTTGACCTAGAAGGTAGTTATGGAACTACTTTACTTTTGTAATGATAAAAGGAAGACAAACATATAGTTTTGAGGGGGAGATTTTTCACTCAAGGAGAGGCTTTTGGAGCTTGGATTTCTCAAGCTAGCACTTATAACTCTTATGCAAGTGGATGAATGTTATTGATTATAAATAAAATGATAAGCCCTTTTACCTGTCATTCTTTTTCATTTATGATCTGTTTGATTGCTCAGTCTACAATTTCATTTCTTGTTTAAAGTTTTATTCATGTAAATGCTTGTAGCCTGTGGGTGGAATTAGTATTTCATGTGTAATGTTTATGGATTATTGGGATGTGTTTGATCCCCAGTTTATCCAACTTGCATGATCCAGTTCTGTATTAGCTTGTGGATGTTTATTTCATCCTTGCTGATGATGTTTTTAAAACCCTAAAACCTATTTTATTTAATTTTACTTTTGAGATTGTGTTGGCTTGTTTTTCTGGTATTCTAAGAACAATTTCTGGCACAAACATCTTTGGCGCCATTGCCGGGGATGAAGCTGAAGTATATATTACCTGGGATATCATTATTATTCTGATTTTGAGAGGTGAACAAAGTCAAAAAATATTTTAGACTACAAATTTTCACCGGTGACTCCATGATTAAAGATTTCACTGCAAGGAGAATTTTGTTGATAGGAAAATGAAGAAGCCAAATGGAAAGACTGGATATCAGCTTGTTACTTTACTCCATGAGGTTTTGTCTTATTCATCAGTTCTTTCCTATATTTTCCATTGCATGTCAAAAGAATTATTTTTTGTTTTTTTTATTCCGATGATCATAAACCTTCAAGTACATATCCCACTTTGCAAGAAGAAAATCTGCATTCTTCTTGTGTTATTGATGTTGATCCTATTCCTTCATTTGAAATACATGTTCAGCATGATATACATATACCCATATCTCTTGAAGCTGATTATTCTGGTCATCCTGTAGAGAATAAAGCTGATCTATTACCTTCTACCATTACTGCTGAAACTTTCGAACAACTGGTTGAACCTCATTTTCAACTCACAGATTTTCAGTCTAGACTCAGACAGAAGATGTTTAGACCTCTTAGGCTGCCATCTCTCTTACATCCTTACCCTTCCTACTTTGTTGAATATCTTCCCCATTTTACTGGAAAAGATCATATTATAGCAGAGAAGCATTTAGAATCTTTTCATAATTTCATTGATAATTTTAAAATCATGCATGAGGATGTTGTCATGAGGTTATTTTCGAAATCCTTTGCTGGAGATGTTGGGTTTTGGTTCCGAAATTTAAAAGCTGATTCAATTGGATCATGGGAAGAGTTATAACATGATGCATTTTTGAAGTATTGGGGTAAGAATAAATCTTATGATCAATTTCTTTCCGAATTTTATAGTTTGAAAAGGGAAAATGATGAGCCAATTACTAAATTTAATTGGAGGTTTCAAAGTTTTTATATCAGTATGCCTACGGAGATCAAACCTTCGGAAAAACTTGCTATGGTATATTATGTTATGGCTGAACATTCAGATCTTGTCTTTTCCCTGTTAGAAAGAAAATCATCATCTTTAAGACAATTGTTTGAGGATGCAAAAGGAGTGGAGGAGAACATCCGAGCTTGCAAAATGCTTCGAGATCAGGCTCATGTTGAAGATATACAAGCTTATGAATAAGAAGAAGAACATAGGTATCATTTAGATTTAAGACAGGTTTCTTCATCTTTTTCAGATTTTCATATGAACAAGGATATAAATGATGCTTGTGTTGATTCTTCATATCAGTTTGCTGACCTTTTCGATGATAACATACTTTTAGTGGATTATAGTAGAAATTTCTTAGTTCCTGCTATGATATTATCATCTTATGAAGAAGAAGTTGCTACTCTTCAAACTCTTACTATTGATATAAGAAAAAAGTTGCCATTCTTGACTTATGGTCACTTTTAGAATTTTATTTGTTCAAGTTTTGATCAAGGGTTTTATTTAAAGGTCAAGAAGCAGTTTGAAAAGCCCTTGGTTTCCATTCTTGATCCAAAGTTTAAAAAGAACAGCAATGGAGAGGAAGATAATGCTTCACTTTATGATGAATATAATGAAGACATTGAAGTTTTAAATTGGAAATTTCATGATCCCGTGGCTTCTTGGATGGATTTGTATTTTTCAAAGGTTTCTAATGCTCCATATTTTGGCATACTTCCTATTTCCAGTCATAAGTATCAATTCCCTACAAACTCTTTATTGCATTTATCACATCTTTTGTGGGTTTTCTCAAACAGTAGCATGCATGAAATTATGATTCTCAGTCAAATCGTTTCTTGGATTCACTGGAAGTATGATTACACTTGATTGGGTTGTTTCCTCTAATTAGAAGTAGGAGTAAATAGCAGAATAAGCTCGCTATACGAGCATGTAGATTCTTTTCAGTATGCTGGTTTGTAGTAGTATTTTTTAATTTTAGTGGTATGTGTTCAGAGTTTGACAAAGTTACAGAGATTTGGTAAATGACTCCATCACTCAATGAATAAGGCACAAGGTCTATAGGTTCTTGAAGCCTCACGAGGACTTCATCTCGCAGCAAGAGCCAGATGTTATAATTAGATCTTGTTCTTAGTTTATCTGTTCTTTTTGTCCTAATTATATCTTGTTCTTAGTTTATCTGTTCTTTTTGTCCTAATTTTCAACCGTTGGTTTAAAATGATTTTATATTTCATGTTTATTTTAAGAATTTTTGACAATCAATAATTTTCGTTGGATTTAATGCTTTTAATGGTTGAATCATTTCATTATTTTAGTTTTAAGGTTTGTCTTTTGGGCTAATTAGTTAATATGTACATCTTTAAGCTTTCAAAAACTTATAATAAAATTTCATTCCAAGTTTTGATTTATAATCTAACTCTCATTTTTTAGTCCTTTGTCAAATATTTTCATGAGGAGATTCCTGTAGCAGCTCTGTTTTTCCTGTTTTTGTCATTGTCATTGGGAGCATATTAAGAGGATATTGAAATTAATTAAGGAAAAAAAAATAGGTTTTTGTCCACAACAGACGCATTCACAAAAACCTCTCTCCGTTTTGCAACAGCTGTTATCATTTTAGAGATTCGAATTCATCTTTGTGGCCTATTTTCAGGGTTGGAATTATTTAATAATTTCCTGTTTTAGTCACAAATTTTCAGAACATATTCCAATCAATTAAAGAGTTATTTTGAAACACCAAGAGAGGTTTTTGTTCATAACATACTATTTTAAACAAACCTCTCTCATTTTTTACACAGGTGTTCCGGATCGAGAAATATGAAGGCGTATTTGAGACCCAAATTTTCAGAAATTCACCAAATTTCCTCAAATCCGATTTGCTATTTTTGGGTTAATTATATTTAAATATTTTGAGTTATCATGTAAATAATTGATGTAACTGTTTCAAATTTAGACCTAGAAGGTAGTTATGTAACTACTTTACTTTTGTAATGATAAAAGGAAGACAAACATACAGTTTTGAGGGGGGGATTTTTCACTCAAGGAGAGGCTTTTGGAGCTTGGATTTCTCAAGCTAGCACTTATAACTCTTATGTAAGTGGATGATTGTTATTGATTATATATAAAATGATAAGCCCTTTTACCTGTCATGCTTTTTCATTTTTGATCTGTTTGATTGCTCAGTCTACAATTTCATTTCTTGTTTAAAGTTTTATTCATGTAAATGCTTGTAGCCTGTGGGTGGAATTAGTATTTCATGTGCAATGTTTATGGATTATTGGGATGTGTTTGATACCTAGTTTATCCAACTTGCATGATTCAATTTTGTATTAGCTTGTGGATGTTTATTTCCTCCTTGCTAATGATGTTTTTAAAACCCTAAAACCTATTTTATTTAAGTTTACTTTTGAGATTGTGTTGGCTTGTTCTTCTGGTAGTCTAAGAACAATTTCTGGCACAAACAGAACCCATGTCAACCCCCCTCTTTATTTTGTTAGTATATTTTTTCGGATGCATATTCTTTGTAATTCGTCCCATTAGTATGTTGTATTATCCCACATTCATGGGGAGTAAGTAATAGTTGTTAAGTTGTCCAGTTAATATGTTGCATTATCCCACATTATCGCTTGAATGGTGATGATCCGACTAGATGGATTTATAGGGAAGAACAATATTTCAGTCTGCATAACACTTTTGATGTCAATAAAGTCTCACTTGCATCCTTTCATTTGGAACATGAAGCACTTCAATGGTTCTGTTGGTAGATCAAGGCTCATGCCGAGCCAAAATGGACAGATTTTTCCCAACTCCTTTTGCAGCGATTTGGCCCTAGTGCTTTTGATGACTTCACAGGAGCACTCAACAAAATTCTCCAAACTGGCACTGTGCGGGAGTATTAGACATAATTTGAGAAACTAGCCAATCACACTGAGGGATTTCCTGATGCATTCTACCTAAGTTGTTTTATCAGTGGTCTGAAGGATGCAATACAATCTGAGGTTAAAATGTTTTGTCCCAACACAATGATGGAAGCCCTAGGGTTGGCTAAGCTAGCAGAGGACAAGATCAGGGCTCAACAATGCTCCAAATCCACTCTTATTCCATTCAGACCTATGGTTCCCGTGTTAGTTTTTCAACATTAAACTAGCATTATTAGGATCTTTAACTGAGAGAATAACAAGTACAAAAATAAAACACAAGAGACATGGTGTTTTTCCTGAGGGAAACCATAAAGGAGAAAACCCCACAACTTCCTCAGAGATAGAATCAGCACCAAAACATTAAAAACCCCAAAACAGTAAGCGATCTCTCAACAGCAGTAATCTTCTTCTTGACTAGCCCTAGAGTCTCCTCCTTCCTCAAATATGCGCTACACTTGAGTGTGGATGAGATGTGTGTTAAATAGAGAGTCCATCTCTCTATTTATACTAATCCCGACATGACTAAAACCCTACCAAGGAAGACCTCTACCAAGAGAGTCCAATAACCCTAGTGCCCCAGAACTATGGGGACTTTAACCTTTAGACAATCAGAGGGTTACTCACTATGAATTGACATGAATTGTTTACATTATTGATCCTCCCGATTGGAGCATCGAGGCATGACAACATGACTCAATTACATTATAGATACATCCTGGAATAAACATCGGGTTACAATACATAAGATACATAGATGAATACATTCCGAAGTTACAAATACATCAACACTCCCTCTTAACTAGGAAGGTATTCTTTCGACACAATTTTTAGCACTCGTCTTCTTCTCTGTATCAATTGGATCATCTCGTCATCTGCATCTTAGGTCTTCTTGAGTCTTCAAGTCATCTTTGTCTTCAAGTCATGTTCATCTTCAAGTCATCGGATTTGGATCATCTCTCAATCTAGATCATCATGGGATATCATCATTGGATCTCAATCATCACTCGATCTGGATCATCACTATATATCGATCATCACTTGATCTGGATCATCACTGCTGGATCATCATCAATGGATCTCAATCATCACTCGATCTGGATCATCACTAGCTATCATCACTGGATCTCGATCATCACTCAATCTAGATCATCTTGGGTGCTATCTCATGATTCTTCTCATCACAGGAAGTTGTACAGAGCCAGCCCTTTTTCATGCTGGTTGTAGGCCTAGCCTCCATGTAGGTCTTCTTCAGCATATCTGACCTGATTGTCAAAATGGTCCGTCCAACACTTACATCTGACCTACTCGTTAGAAAGGCATGCCCAACACTCACATCTGATCATGTAGGAACCAATCCTATAATCATATCAGAAAGGCCCAACACTTATATCCATCCAATGAGGGAACACATCCCCTTAATGATGGAATGGATTTGCACTTACATCCATCTAGTGAGGGAACACATTCCATTACTGATGGAAGGGATTTGCACTTACATCCACCTAGTGAGGGAAAACATCCCATTATTGATGGAAGGGCTCTGCACTTACATCCTCCTAGTGAGGGAACACATCCCATTACTGATGGAAGGGATCTGCACTTACATCCACCCAGTGAGGGAACACATCCCATTACTGATGGAAGGGCTCTACACTTACATCCACCCAGTGAAGGAACACATCCCTTTACTGATGGAAGGGCTCTGCACTTACATCCACCCAGTGAGGGAACACATCCCATTACTGATGGAAGGGCTCTGCACTTACATCCACCCAATGAGGAAACACATCCCATTACTGATGGAAGGGCTCTGCACTTACATCCACCCAGTGAGGGAAAACATCCATTACCGATGGAAGGGCTATGCATTCATATCTGATCATGAGGGAACACATCCTAGAAATCATATCAGAATGGCCCCCAGTACTCGACTGAGCTACCTAGTAACTGACTAGGTTCCTCCATTCTCCTAGAGAATGGCAGTTTCCCTTACATTTGACCTGCTCGTCGGAATGGCCAACACTCACATCTGATATGGGAGAAACTTAATCCTTTAGACATGACAAAATGGTTCAGCCCTTACATCTGATCTAGTGGGAACACATCCCTCTATCACATCAGAATGGCTTCTCAGTCCTAGACTAATTTTTCCTGGTAATTGACTAGGTGCCTCCATTCTCCTAGAGAATGGAAGTTTCCCTTACATCTGACTTACTCGTTGGAATGGACAACACTCATATCTGACATGGAAGGAACCAATCCTCTCACCATGATAGAATGGATTAGCCCTTACATCTGACCATGGAAGGAACCAATCCTCCCACCATGTTAGAATGGTTATGGGTCTCATCACTTTCTCTTGGAGGAAACCTCGATCTGGAGAACACCAAGCTTCTCCCCGAAGTACTTGAACTTCAGCCTAGCCAATGGCTTTTTCAATACATCAGCTATTTGTTCCTTCGTCGCAACATACTGGAGCTTCATTGCTCCCCTCTGTACCATATCCCTGATATAGTGATACTTGATCTCGATGTGCTTCGACTTGTCATGGAACACTGGATTCTCTGACAACTTCACGCAACTCTAGTTGTCATAATGTATACAAGTAGCATCCCATTGGAAATCAAATATATCATGCAATAGCTTCCGCAATCACACTGCCTCACAACTAGCTGAAAAAGCTGTGACATACTCTGCTTCAGCTATACTCAGTGCCACACATGATTGCTTCTTGCTAAACCAAGAGATCACCCCTGATCCCATACTAAAGCAACACCCTAAAGTGCTCTTCTTATCGATGGCACTACCTGCCCAATCTGAATCAATATAACCTTCCAAGTTAATCTTTTGATTCACATCGTACTTGAGCCCATAATCAATTTTACCCTTTAGGTACCTCAGAATATGCTTTGTAGCAATCAAGTGAACATTTCTCGGATCTGTCAAGAACTGGCTCAAGGTGTTCACAGCAAAGCAAATGTCTGGTCTCATGTTTGTCAGGTACATCAATGACCCAATCATCTAATGATACATCATAGCATCAACTGACTTTGATTAAGCATCACTCAATAGCTTCAGGTTCGATGACATAGGTGTGGCCATAGCCTTGCAGTCCATCATCCCAAACCTCTTTAGGATCTCTACTGCATACTTCCCTTGTCCAAGGAAGATTCCATCTATACTCTGCCACACCTCCATACCTAGAAAGTAATGCATCATCCCCAAGTCCTTCATTTTGAATTTAGCAGCAAGCTTTCTCTTTGTATCTGCAATCAATCCATCCGTACTTGTCACGAATAGATCATCTACATATAGTAGAAGCATCATTGGGTTTCCATCGTCAACCTTATAGTAAAGGTTGGAATCTTCTTTACTCTTGGTAAATCCCAAACTGGATAGAAAGCTCTCAATTCTACCATACTAGGTCCTGGGTGCCTGTTTTAAACTGTACAGGGCTTTCTTCAATCTACATACATGAGACTCTCTGTTATGTGTCTCAAAACTAAGTGGTTGTTCTACATACACTTCCTCTTCCACTACACCATTCAAGAAAGAAGTCTTGACATCCATCTGGTGTATCTTCCATTTCATCACTGCAGCCAAAGCAAGTACTATTCTAATGGAAGTGTATCTGGCTACAGGTGCAAAGGTTTCTTCATATTCTATTCCTTCCTTCTGAGAGAAACCTCGAGCTACAAATCTTGATTTATAATTTTCAATGCTACCGTCTGCAACATGCTTGATCTTGTAGATCCATTTGGAAGTTATAATGGACTTCCTTTCTGGTCTTGGGACAACATCCCAAACAACATTCTTCATGATCGATTGATATTCTTCGATCATATCATCCTTCCATTCTTTCCATTCTGCCACTTCTTCATAACTAGAAGGTTCTTTATAAATGAAATCACATAGTAAGGCTACATAATTGGAGCATGATTTGGTCCTCTTTCTTTCTCTGTAATTCTCTTTTGGAGCCCCATATCTTTCCGCACCTTGGATAAGTTCATGTACCCAGGCAAGTTTCCTCTTATGAGGATTCTTCTCCAGAGGTGGATCTACAGGTCTTTGTGGTTCTTCGAAATCTCGATCATCTTCTTGAGCTTCTTCATTCATGGTTGTATCATGAATTCTGGGTGTTGCTTCTTTAGGTTCTTCAGCAGGTCTCTTTCTGGATTTGTTGTAAGCTGTGTCTTCATAAAATGTTACATCCCTGCTGATGTCATTCTTCTTGTATCCCAGGAAATAGATTATGTAAGCCTTCGAGCTTTCAGAGTATCCCACAAATATGCCCTTCTTTCCTGGAGGATCTAATTTTTTTCTCTTCTCTTTTGGAATGTGTATGTACACAGGACAACCGAATATTATGAGATGGCTGACTTCTAGTTTCTTTCCAGAGAAGAATTCTTCAGGAGTCTTGTTCTCGAGTACTCTATGTGGAGTACGGTTCTGTACATACACAGTTGTTTTGGCAGCTTCCGCCCAAATATGCATAGGAATATCTTGATCATGAACCATGGCTCTTGTAGCTTCCATGATAGTTCTATTCTTCCGTTTTGCAATCCCATTCTGTTGTGGATTTCAAGGAGTGGACAACTCCCTCTTAATCCTTGATTCTTTGCATAGCTCTTTGAATTCATTCGAAGTGAATTCTTTGCCATTATCTGATCGAAAATTCTTGATCTTATTTTCAGTGTGGTTCTCGATCAAGGCTTTGAATTCCTTGAATTTGCTGAATACTTCGTCTTTGTTCTTCATGAAGTAAACCCAAGTCTTTCTAGAAAAATCATCAATAAAAGAAACATAGTATGCATACCTGCTTAGTGAGTTTGATAACATAGGACCGCATACATCGAAGTGGATTATTTCTAGTATGTCTTTGGCTTTGCTTTCACTACTGGGAAATGTCTTCTTTGTATTCTTTCCTTTCGCACACCCTTTGCAGACACCCTCATGTTTTGCTTGGAATTCTGAAAGACCTTCAATAGCTTTGCTTGCAATAGGTAGTGCTCTGTAATGCACATGTGCAATCCTTCTATGCCAAAGCTCATTTGGCTCTACTATGTCATGGACTAAGGCTTGTTCTGGATGGCCCTTCAATTTGTACAAACCTCCTTCTTGTTCTCCAAATACCACTGCATCATTGATAGTCTTACCTCTTGGCCACATGATGACTTGCCCATCTATGAATGCAACCCGCATTCCTTTTGCATCCAATGTTGATATGGAAAGAAGGTTCTTCTTGAGTCCTGGCACAAATAATACCTCTTTCATTGTTAGAAACTTACCAGAGTCTACTTTATATGAATATTCACCACTACCTATTATTGGATATTGGTAGTCATCTCCTAGCTTCACCTTGTGAGGTGATTCATGTTCTGAAAGTATTACAAAGGATTCCTCGAATCCAGTCATATGTTTGGAAGCCCCACTGTCTATAAGCCAATCATCACTACCATGAGTAATGTTACCTATGAGAGCGGAGATCAAAACATATTCATCCTCACTTGAAGAATCTTCACTTTCATATTTGGTTCTTTTCTTGGATGGTTCATCATCCTCTGTAGCATGAGCATGATGTCTTCTTTTGTTCCCCTTATTCTTATGAGAGTGAACCTTGTTCTTAGGATAGTATTTTGCAAAGTGTCCTCTTTCATCACATATATAACATCTCATTTTGGATAGGTCTCTTTTAATGTTATCTCTATGTTGAGGATCCTTGTCTTTAGAGTAATGAGGTCTCCTTCTACCTTTCTTGGAGTGAATTTTGAGAGCTTGATCTTCACTACCCATCTTCTCTTCTCGAGATGCTATCCGAGCTTCTTCTTGAGAACATTTTTCCCACAGTTTGCTGAATTTGACTAACTTCTTTCTGGCACAAATTTCTTGGATGAATGAATCCCATGACATAGGAAGGCCATTCAGTGTTGTCATCACAATATCTACATTCTCCACTTCTTCATCTACAAATTCTAATTGTTCCTTGATCTGAGAAACCCTTGTGAAGTAGGACTGGATAGTCTCTGCATTCTAAATCTTCACATTCTTCAGTTGATTCCTCAGAGTCATCTTTCGGTTTATGTTCTTCCCTTCAAACAATTTGGTTAGGGCATCAAACATAGCTTTAGGTGTCTTTAGAGAGGACACCTGTGGGATAAGGTGATCCTTGATAGAATTAGCAATGATCCTCTTTGCCATAACCATCTTCTTCTTATGTAAGGCCTTTTCCTCATCTCCCTCTAGAATTGGAACCTCCTCATGAATGTAGGAGTCTAATTCATTCTCTTCCAGGACCAGGGAGATCCTATACTTCCAGGCTCGGAAGTTATAAGCTCCCTCAAGATTTTCATCAAGCTTGGTATGATGAGACATCTTAAACTGAGAATCTCAAATGGAAATACAAAATATCTTAGATCTTACCAGGTCAAGATGTCGGATCTAAACTTGAGCTGAAATCCTGCAGGGCTAGTTCAGGAGAAAATTAGGGTTTTGCTTTTCCAGAGTTCTGTCCAACCAAATGCCTTGAAATTTGTCCCTAACTTAAATTTTGGGGAGGATATCAATCTAGGCCTGGGCTCACTGAAAAATTCCTCTTCTGTGAAAATCCCTAATTTCCAACAGTAGTGTCGGGTCCAAAACTGAAAAACCTCAGAATTGGATTTTGCTTCGATAGAAATATGTGCCCTAAGGAGGAGAGTTATTCCACCTTAATTTTACTGAAAATCTATGGAGGAAGATCCACAAACTAGGAAGCCCTAGTTCCCACAACTGTACAGTGTCTTCTTCTCAGGTTAGCTCTGATACCATGTTAGTTTTTCAACATTAAGCTAGCATTATTGGGATCTTTAACTGAGAGAATAACAAGTACAACAATCAAACACAAGAGACACAGTGTTTTTCCTCGGGGAAACCATAAAGGAGAAAACCCTACAACTTCCTCAGAGATAGAATCAGCACCAAAATAGTAAAAACGCCAAAAGAGTAAGTGATCTCTCAACAGCAGTAATCTTCTTCTTGACTAGCCCCAGTGTCTCCTCCTTCCTCAACTATGCGCTATACTTGAGTGTGGATGAGTTGTGTGTTAAATAGATAGTCCAACTCTCTATTTATACTAATATTGACATGAATAAAACCGTACCAGGGCCAACCTCTACTAGTAGAGTCTAATAACCCTAGTGCCCCGGAACTGCGGGGACTTTAACCTTTAGACAATCAGAGGGTTACTCACTATGAATTAACATGACTTGTTTACATTATTGATCCTCCCGATCGGAGCATCGGGGCATGGAAACATGACTCAATTACATTATAGATACATCCCGGAATAAACATCAGGTTACAATACATAAGATACATAGATGAATACATTTTGAAGTTACAAATACATCAACATCCCCAAAGAACCCAAAATATGCCAGCTCCTAGAGCCACTCCTATCAAGCATTTGTCTGAAGCAAAGATGCGGGAACATCGGGAAAAAGGGCTTTGTTATAATTGTGATGAGAAATTCACCCAGGGACATAGATGTGTTCAATAAAATCTCTATCTCTTGGATGTAGATTGTCCACTCGCACCTAGAATTTTTTATGATGCTCAGGATCTAATAGATGATGATGGTGACTTTGAACAACTTCCTTCTCCAGATGACCAACCAAATATATCTCTCCATGCCTTAGCCGAAGTCACCACCCCACAAACCATGCGGGTCACAGGTTTCTTCAAAAAACTCCCTCTTACAATACTCATTGATTATGGTAGCACTCACAAATTAATTGACCCAAGGATTGCCAAACAGGCTGATTGTTTCATCCACCCTTGCTCCAGCTTTGAAGTCATGATTTCCAATGAGGGAAACTTACCTTGCAAAGGGAAGTTTTGTAATGTGTGCATATCTATGGGGGATTATAAATTGTGCTCTAACATGTTTTCCTTTCCGTTAGGCAGATGTGATGTGGTTACGCACTTGGACCCATTTTATGGTATTTTGCTAAACTTTGGATGCAATTTTCAATCAATGGTACCAAACACAAATTGCGGGGCTTACAACCAGGGTCTCTTAGCCTCATCAGTTTGCATCAAATGGAAAAAAATCTTAAGAAAAGTTCACATGGTGTCATCGCTCAGATCCATTTCATTCAGATGCAATTTTCAACAGTCTCAACTACTCCATTGGATCTCCAACAAATTTTGGATTAATATGCATGTGTGCTTGATGAGCCAGTGGGATTGCCACCTTCCCAACCTGAGTACCATCATATTCCACTCCTTCCTGGAATATTCCCTCCCATCATCATGCCCTATCGCCACCCATTTCACCACAAGACAAAAATTGAGATGCTTGTTTGCAACTTACTGAAGCAAGGTGTTATTTGCCCTAGCACTAGTTGCTTCTCTTCATCGGTCCTTCTAGTTCAGAAAAAAGATGGGTCATGGATCCTTTGAATCAATTTTTGAGCACTTAATCACATCACAATAAAGGATAAGCTTCCGATTCCCATTGTTGATGAGCTTTTGGATGAGCTCCGTGGTGCTCCTTTTTTCTCCAAGTTGGATCTTCATTCTGGGTATCACCAAATTCGGGTCCATGCAATTGATATCCCTAAAACAAATTTCCGCATATGATGGCCATTATGAATTTTTTGGCGTGCCATTTTTCCTCACAAATTCCCCTTCCACATTCCAGGCATTGATGAATAAAATATTTCAGCCCTACTTGTGAAACTTCATTCTGGCCTTCTTTGATGATATCCTCATTTATAGTAAAACTTAGGCTGAGCATCTCCAACATCTGTATCTTGTACTGCAACTTTTCTGTGATCATCATCTCTATGCCAAACAATCTAAATGTGTTTTTGGGTAGAAGGAAGTAGAGTATCTTAAGAATATTGTTCCATCACAAGGGGTTCGTGTCGATCCTACCAAAATCGATGCCATGAAAAATTGGCCACATCGTCAGACCTTGAAGATCCTTCGTGGGTTTTTGGGACTTACTGGCTACTACCGCAAGTTTGTCAAGGATTATGGAAAGATTATAGCTCCATTAACAACTCTACTGAAAAAGGATACTTTTGCATGGACACCTCCTATTGAGTGTGCATTTGAGAAACTGAAACAAACTATGTGTACCATACCTGTTCTAGCTATGCCTAATTTTTCCAAGCCCTTCACTATTGAGAGTGATTTTTACGACAATGGACTTAGTGCTGTACTCCTCCAAGATGAACATCCCATTGCGTTCACCAGCAAATCCCTGTCTGGTAATAATTTATCCACCTCTACATATGAGAAGGAAATGATGGCTATTTTGCATGCCATACATAAGTGGCATCCATACCTCTTAGGGAATCATTTCTGCATCAAGACTGATCACCAGAGTCTGAAATATTTCCTGGAACACTGAGTCTCATCCCCTACCCAACAACAATGGGTTAGCAAACTCATGGGTTATGACTATGAGATCACTTACAAGAAGTGTAAAGACAATCTTTTGGTAGATGCGCTTTCCCACACATTTGATGACCATGCTTCTCTTTCAGCTATTTCTATGCCTATTCCAAATTGGTTACAATCTGTTCAGCAAGGATCTTTCAATGACTCTTCCTTATCTCAAATCATCCAACAGTTGGCTAGTAATCCTTCTCTTGTATCACATTACTCTTGGGATGGTTCTTCTCTAAGATACAAGGGTCACTTGGTGCTTCCCCAGAGCATAGATCTTCACCACGTTGTCTTCTATGAACTCCATACTTCTCCAGTGGCAGGGAAATCCGGGTTCCTCAAAATGTATGAGCGGGCACAACGTAAATTATTTTGGAAGGGAATGAAATGGGAAATTCAACATATGGTTGCTGAATGTGATACCTTCCAGCCAGCACCACAAGGGTGAAACTACACTCCTTCCCGACTTGCTCGAACCCTTTCCCATCCCTACAAGGATTTGGATAGATATTTTGATGGATTTCATCGAGGAGATCCCTAAATATGGAGGGAAGACCGTAATCTTGGTTGTGGTTGATTGGCTCTCCAAATATAGTCATTTTTGTGCTCTCAGCCATCCATATATTGCCTCCTCAGTCGTACAAATTTTCATGGACCAGATATTCCATCTTCATGGCATCCCTTCTTCCATTGTCTCAGACCGCGACACAACTTTTAGAAGTCATTTTTGGACCGAACTCTTTCACCTGACTAGCAGCAAATTGAAAATGAGTTCAGGATATCACCCACAAACAGATGGTCAAACTGAAGTCACCAAGAAATGCTTAGAGACTTATCTTCGTGCTTCACCTCTAAATAGCAACATCAATGGGAAAAGTGGCTCCCTCTCATTGAATGGTGGTCAATACTTCCTATCATACTGCATCTAAAATGACTCCATATGAAGCTTTTTATGGGAAGCCACCCCCAGTGCTCCTTCCATATACCCCCAATAGTTCACCAGTTCACGTAGTTGACATGGTTCTTCGAAACCATGATCAGATTCTCCACATTCTGCAAGAGAATATTCACATGGAAAGAAATTGCATGAAGAAACAAGCTGATCAACACCGTTCTGAGTACACCTTTCAAGTTGGTGATATGGTTTTTCTTCATCTACAACCTTACAAGCAATCCTCCCTAAAAACTCAAAGGGCATCAAAAGCTGGCTCCAAAGTTCTATGGGCCATATAAAGTTCTTCAGAATATTGGGTCTATTGCTTATAAATTGGAACTTCCTCCTTCTTCTCGCATTCACCCAGTATTTCATGTCTATTGTCTCAAGAAAGTGATTGGCACCAACATCAGAGCACAAACTATTTTACCGGAGCTAGATATGGAAGGATCCATTATTTTGGAACCGAAGGCCATCCTCAATTAGTGCACTCATCAGCTTCACTCTCAGGCGATAATAGAGGTCTTAATTTAGTGGCACAACATGCAACCAGAGGATGCTACATGGGAACTGCTCCTTCAGATTCAGCAGTAGTTTCCACATCTAAAGCTTTGAGGACAAAGTTTTTTCTAAGAGGGAGGGGATGTTAAGAACCCGTTTCAACCCCCCTCTTTATTTTGTTGGTATATTTTGTCGGACGCATATGCTTTGTAAGTTGTCCCATTAGTATGTTGTATTATCCCACATTCATGGGTAGTAAGTAATAGTTGTTAAGTTGTCCAGTTAATATGTTGCATTATACCACATTCATGGGGAGTAATAGTTGTTTAGATTAGAATTAGAATATAAGTATGTGTTGAGTCTAATGAAAGCATGGAAGAGTTATTTTCTATTGAGCTTGCTCAAATGAGGTTGCACCCTCAAATTCGCCTGCGATTAATAAAATCTCTTCTGTGATCCATAATTTCTGTTATATCGTGCATTCTTATTGTTTATTGCAGGAGGTTCTCCACACTATTTGATTGATGGGCCATAGATAGTGGAATGTGAAGGAAAGCGTAATTATGTTAGAAAACATAACATCTAATTGAGGAGTGTCAGTTATGTGTGTGGTGTCCATGCTTGACTTTGAAAAAAAGGGAAACAATCCAAGGAATTGTTGGCCTTTTCTCCCCTGCAACCCAGGTTCAGTCCCCTCTCTCTGTTCAGAGAAACAAAGCCCAATATATTGTCGTAACGGAGCAGAGCCCAACCAGGAGCACCTATGATAGATATTCAGTCTCAGCCAAGATATCTCAATTCTTATGGGTAACTGCTAGAACCATGTTTCTACAGTTTGTGTGGGAAGGTGTTTAATTCCTTGGCCCTATGCCAAGGTTTCCAACGAATACCGGGAAGGTATATTGGTGGTTTTCACTTTAGATATCAATACTAAAGTATTACTCTCCCTTATTTATGCAATCTTACACAAATGAATAGTGAACAATTGTTATGGAGAGAAACTTCCTATGGCTTGGGATGTACCACAATAGACTGAATGACAACAGAACTCAATCCTTTTCAATATGCAAGAGAAATAAAGACATATAACACTAAGGGATACAAATCGTACCTTATTCCAGATGGTTGATGTAGATCCCCGTTGATATTTTCCAACATGCTTGCATTCACAATTCTCTTTCAACAACAACAAACAAGACAAGCATGATATATATTCAAGTGTTAGCCCTACTCTAGCATATATAATTAATCATGTATAAGCAAATAAATACATCCATGGATACAATATTCATATTTATGCACATGTATTGGACAAGAAATGAATATTTCTATTAATAAAAACAAAGATACAATAGGGACAACCTCTGTCGGCACTTCTTTGAACCTGAGAAACTGAGTGCTCCACCTAGGCCTCCACAACTTCAATCCTTCATATATCAATGGAAAGCTTACAAAGGAAAGGAAAGCTTGGAAAAAGCAGCACTATGTGCTGCAAAGGGACAAAGGGATGCAAAATCAAGCATAACAAGTGAGGCAACAATGGACTATAGTTTCCTTGCTCTCTATTTTCTCCTCCTTCAATGTATCCAAGGCGCTCATTATATAGCACTAAAAATAGGAAATGGAGGGTCGAGTCTGAGCATTCTCAAGGAATATGGAAGGCTAAGAGTCAAGTTATTCGGAACTGTATGAGGAAAACTCCAAAAAAATTTGGCTCTATGCACATTTCCTGATGTATGCAGGTTTTTGGCTCAAAACTTGCGTATACACGTGAGTATAGCTTTAAAAGTCACGTATACACATAAAAAGGTGTTTTTTGGGGTCTTTCTTGGAACATCAAAGTAAAATATGGGAAAAGGGGGTCCAAAGAGTTTACAGAGGGACATGGAATTCCATAAACATGTGATCTACCAATTGTGGTAAAATAAAATATAACAAATGCCCCCTAATGTGTTGTTGATTTATTTGTAACTTCAGAATGTATTCATTTGTATATCTTATGTATTGTATCCTGATGTTTATTCAGGGAAGTATTTGTAATGTAATTGATTCATGTCATGCCCCGATGTTCCTATCGGGAGATTCAATAATGTAAACAAGTCATGTAAAGTCATAGAGTGTAACCCTCCTTATTGATCAAGGGTTAAAGTCCTCGCAGTTGTGGGGCCCTATGGTTATTAGACTCTCCTAGAGAAGTCGGCCCAAGTGAGTTATTGTCAAGTCGGGAATTAGTATAAATAGAGAGGGAACCTCTCTATTTATCACACATTCACTCACACTCAGTTGTAGCACACAACTGAAAGAGAAAGAGGAAGCTGGGACAAGAGAGAGATACTACTATTGTTGGGAGATCATCTTACTATTTTTGGGTTTTAATTTTGGTGTTAATTCTATCTCTGAGGAAGTTTCAGGGTTTTCTCATTTATGATTTCCCCGAGGAAAATATTTGTGTTCATTGTATCTTATGATTTATTGTTGTTCTTGTTATTCTCTCAGATAAGATCCTAATATCATATAGCTTAAATGTTAAAAATCTAGCATGGTATCAGAGCTAACCTGAGAAGAAGACACCATGCAGCTACTCAAGCTAGGGATTCCTATTTTTTGGATCTCTCTCCACATATGTTCAACAAAAGGATTTTGGGATGACTCTCCTCTCTAGGGTGCATCTTTCTATTTAAGCAGAATTCAATTCTGAGTATTTTCAATTTTTTACTCTACACTACTACCGAAAATTAGGGCTTTCCACAGAAGTGGAATTTTAGAGTGAGCCCAGGCCTAGGTTGATATCCTCCCCAAAATTGAACTTTATATATCAATATCAAAGTTTTTGGTTGGGTAGAACTCGAGGAAATTCAAACCCTAATCTTCTCCTGAACCAGCTCTGCAAAAATTCAGTTCTAGATCCAGTTTCGACATCTTAACCTAGTAAGATATAAATCTTTTGCATTTCAATTTGAGGTTCTCTATTAAGATGTCTCATCATACCAAGCTAGATGAAAATATTGAGGGAGCTGATAACTTTCAAGCTTGGAAGTATAGGATCTCCCTGGTCCTAGAAGAAAATGAGTTGGACACTTACATCAATGAAGAGGTTCTAGTTCCAGAGGGAGATGAGGCTAATTCCTTACACAAGAAGAAATTGGTCATGGCTAAGAGGATTATTGTTGATTCAATCAAGGATCACCTCATACCACAGGTGTCCTCCCTAAAGACATCTAAATCTATGTTTGATTCCCTGACCAAACTATTTGAAGGGAAGAACATAAACCAAAAGATTACTCTGAGAAACCGATTGAAGAATGTAAATATCCAGAATGCGGAGACCATCCAGTCTTACTTTACAAGGGTCTCTCAGATCAAGGAACAACTTGAAGTAGTAGATGAAGAATTAGAGAATGTGGAAATTGTGATGACCACCTTGAATGGTCTCCCTAGGACATGGGACTCTTTCATTCAAGGGATCTGTGCCAGAAAGAAGCTAGTCAAGTTTAGCAGACTGTGGGAAGAATGCTCACAAGAAGAAGCTCGAATAGTAGCTCAAGAAGAAAATATGGGAACTCAATCTCTCACAGTACAATCCAAGATGAGCAAATAAAACCATCACCGAGATAAACACTTTCATCCTACAAGATCTAACAAGAATCTACCTAAATTCAGATGCTTTACATGTGATGAAAGAGGACACTATGCTAGATATTGTCCTAAGAACAAAAATGGCTCTCACAAGAAGAAGGGAAACAAGAAAAGACATCATACTCATACTGCAGAAGATGATGAGCCTTCCAAGAAGAGAATAAAACAACATAGTGATGATTCTTCAAGTGATGAAGAATATGTTTTGATTCTGCTCTCATGGGAAACATCACAAACGGAAGCAATGATTGGATTATAGATAGTGGGACTTCCAAACACATGACAGGATTCAAAGAATCATTTGTGAAACTATCAGAACATGAATCACTCCACAAGGTGAAACTTGGGGATGACTACCAGTATCCAATAAAAGGTAGTGGAGAATCCTCCTACAAATTATACTCTAGAAAGTCTATGAAAATGAAGGATGTCCTATTTGTACCAGGACTAAAGAAGAAGCTTCTCTCTATCTCTGCATTGGATGCAAAAGGAATGAGGGTTGAATTTATAGATGGGCAAGTCCTCATGTGGCCAAAAGGAAAGTTTGTTGATGATGTAGTAGTAATTGGAGAACAAGAAGGAGGACTATACAAATTGATGGGCCAACTAGAACAAGATTTGGTTCAAGACTCAGTAGAACCAAATGAACTATGGCATAGAAGGCTTGCACATGTGCACTACAGGGAACTACCTCTTGCAAGAAAAGATGTTAACAGTCTTCCAGAAATGCAGGAAAAACATGAAGGTATATGCAAAGGATGTGAAAAAGGAAAGAACACAAAGAAGACATTTCCAAGTAGCAAGACAGAGGAAAAAGGAATCTTGGAAATCATCCATTCCGATGTATGCGGTCCAATGTCATCTAGTTCTCTAAGCGGGTACGTATATTATGTTTCTTTCATTGATGATTTTTCTAGGATGACATGGATATAATTCATGAAGAACAAGGATGAAGTATTCAGAAAATTCAAAGAATTATGCAGAGATTCAGTGATTAAGAGGGAGTTGACCACTCCATATAATCCACAACAGAATGGGGTTGCAGGAAGAAAGAACAAAACTATCATGGAAGCAGCAAAGGAAATGCTTCATGATGAAGACCTTCCTATGCATCTATGGGCAGAAGCTTCCAGAAAAGGTGTGTATGTACAGAACCATACTCCACATAGAGTACTCGAGAACAAGACACCTGAAGAAGTATTTTCTAGAAAGAAACCAGAAGTAAGTCATCTCAGAATATTTGGCTGTCCAGTGTACATACACATTCCAAAAGAAAAGAGGACAAATTTATATCCTTCAGGAAATAAGGGTATATTTGTGGGATACTTTGAGAGCTCGAAGGCTTACAGAATATACTTCCCAGGATTAAAGAATATCGACATCAGTAGAGATGTAACATTTGACGAAGAGTCAGTTTACATCAAGTCTAGAAAAAGACCCGTTGAAGACTCTGGAGAATCTGAAGTACCCAGAATCCATAATACAACTATGAATGAATAAACTCCAGAAGAATATCAAGAAATGGAAGAACCTCGGGAACTGGTAGATCCACCTCAAGAGAAGAATCCTCACAAGAGGAAACCTGCATGGGTACGAGAGGCTATCCAAGGTGCAGAAAGATATGGGGCTCCAGAAGAGATTCATAGAGAGAGGAAAAGAACCAGGTCCTGCTGCGGTTATGTAGCCCTATTATGTGACTTCATTGATAAATAACCTTCCAACTATGAAGAAGCGGTAGAAAAGAAAGAATGGGAGGATGCTATGATTGAAGAGTATCAATTGATCATGAAGAATGATGTTTGGGATGTTATCCCAAGACCAAAGGGGAAGTTTGTTGTAACTTACAAATGGATCTACAAGATCAAGCATGCTATAGATGGTAGCATAGAGAAATATAAAGCAAGATGTGTGGCTCGTGGATTCTCCCAGAAGGAAGGAATAGATTATGAAGAGAATTTTGCACCTGTAGCTAGATACACTTCCATCAGATCAGTACTTGCTCTGGATGCAGTAATGAAATGGAAGATACACCAGATGGATGTCAAGATTTGTTTCTTGAATGGTGTAGTAGAAGAGGAAGTGTATGTGGAGCATCCACTCAGTTTTGAGACACATGACATGGAGACTCATTTGTGTAAATTGGAGAAATACATGTATGGTTTGAAACAAGCACCTAGTTTTAGATTTTTATCATTTAAGCATTATGATCTTAGGATCTTATTTGAGAGAATAACATGCACATCAATAAAAACAAGAGACAAGAGACACAGATAATTTTCCTTGGGGAAACCATTAAGAAGAAAACCCCGCAACTTCCTCAGAGATATAATGAGCACCAATGGCAGTGGTAAAAACCAAAAACATAAAGATGATCTCCAACAGCTTGTTCTCTCTCTCTCTCTTGAGAGATCTTCTCCTCTCTCACTCATGCACCCTAGTGAGTGAGTGTGTCTGTGATAAATAGAGAGGCTCACTCTCTATTTATATTCTTTCGTTCACTTAATTCCCACTTCAACATGTTGGCCCCACATAACAATTACTTACTAGGGCCAACATCTCTAGGAGAGTCTAATAACCCTAGTTGCCCACAATTGTGGGGACTTCACCCTCTGATCAACAAGGAGGGTTAACCTTGACACAATTGTGGGGACTATTGCCCCGACTTACAATAGAGGGTTAATCTCAATGAATTTACATGACTTATTTACATTATTGATTCTCTCGATAGGAACATCGGGGTATGACATGACTCAATTAAATTACATATACTTCCCGGAATAAACATCGGGGTACAATACATAAGATATACAAGTGAATACATTTTGAAGTTACAAATACATCAACACTCCCTCTTAACTAGGAAGGTATTCTCTCGACAGAATTTATCAGCACAAGTATTCTTCTCTGTATCATCTGGATCAACATCAAGTCATCTTTATCTTCAAGTCATTTTCATCTTCAATTCATCTTCATCAAGTCTAGATCATCACTATATCATCATCGAGTCTGGATCATCACTTGATCTGGAGCATCACTGGATCATCATCAAGTATGGATCATCAATGGATCATGATTATCATCATTGCTTCCACTATCTCAATCAAATGGTGCTATCTCTCCTTTCTTCTTGTCACATGAATTTCTACAGAGCCAACCCTTTTTCATGCTGGTTGTAGGCCTAGCCTCCATGTAGGTATTCATCTTCTTCAACACTTATATCTTACCATGGGAGGAACACATTCAACAACCATGTAAGAAAGGCCCTCCCATCACTTAAATCTGACCATGGGAGGAACACATCCACCACCATGTCATAAAGGAATTCCCAACACTCACATATGACCATGGGAGGAACACATCCAAGAGCCATGTCAGAAAGGCCCAACACTTACATCCAACCATGGGAGGAACACATCTAAGAACCATGTCAAAAAGGCCCAACACTTACATATGACCATGGGAGGAACACATCCAAGAACCATGTTAGAAATGCCCAACACTTACATCTGACCATGGGAGGAACACATCCAAGAACCATGTCAGAAAGGCCCAGCACTTACATCCGACAATGGGAGGAACACATCCAAGAACCATGTCAGAAAGGACCAACACTTACATCCGAACATGGGAGGGAAACATCCAAGAACCATGTCAGAAAGGACCAACACTTACATTCACCAGCATGATAGGACACACCTATGATCATCTATGAAAAGGCCTAGCACTTACAACTGATCATGTGGGAGCCAATCCTACAGTCATATCAGAATGGATCTCAGCTCTAGGCTGAGTATTCATGGTAACTGATCAGGTTCCTCCATTCTCCCATAGAATGGCCTCTCAGCACTAAGCTAAGTATTCCTGGTAACCGACCAGGTGCCTCCATTCTCCCAGAGAATGGCCTCTCAGCACTAAGCTGAGTATTCCTGGTAACTGACTAGGTGCCTCCATTCTCCCAGAGAATGGCCTCTCAGCACTAAGATGAGTATTCCTGGTAACTGAATAGGTGCCTCCATTCTCCTACAGAATGTCCTCTCAACACTAAGATTTTTCAATATCCCCCACTATTTTTCAAATCTTCTAAGACGTTGTTGACGTGCTCCCACAAGGGGGCCTGGTAACTGACCAGGTGCCTCCATTCTCCCAGATAATGGCTTCTCAGCACTAAGCTGAGTATTCCTGGTAACTGACCAGGTGCCTCCATTATCCTAGAGAATGGCCTTCAACACTTATATCTAATCATGTGGGAACACATCCCTCAATCACATCAGAATGGCTCTGCACTGATCATGTGGTAACACAACCCAAAATCACATCAAAGCATCTGTGCACTTATATCTGACCATGTGAAGCTCAAGCTTCCACCATGTCAGAAGGCCCACAACACTTACATCTGACCATGGAAGGAACCAATCCTCTCACCCTGTTAGAAGGGCTCACTGACTCATCACTTCCCCTTGGAAGGAACTTCGATCTGGAGAACACCAAGCTTCTCCATGAAGTACTCAAAGTTTTCTTTGGCCATTTATAGCATAGAATCACATCAGGGATGATTACATCCAAGGATAAGCTCTAATATTTTATAGGACCTATTACATCCGAGGACAACCTATAGGATTGATTACATCTGAGCAACCTACGAACTTTGCCAGGCTTTATGCTTAGACAACCTATATCACTGACTATGCTAGAACTCCCTCTTTCAAGATATCTTGATCTGGATCACTGGTCCTCTCTGCATCATACAAAAATGGAAGTCAGATCAACCAAATCAAATAGTGGTTTTCAAGGGAAACATACTACCTCCCAAATAGCATGTGACAACATCTTTTTCCTTGGCTGTACTCAGTTCCACGCAAGACTGCTTCCTGCTACACCAAGAAGTGCTCTTCCTATGAATGGCACTGCCTATCCAATCCAAATCCACATAACCCTCCAGGTTAATGTTCTGATTCTCCTCATACTTGAGCTCATATTCAACTGTACCCTTCAAGTACCTCGCTGCATGCTTTTCAACCATCAGGTGAACATGTCTCAATGTGTTCACAGTAAAGAAAATATCTAGTCTTGTATTCGTCAGGTAAATCAAGGAACAACTCATCTGATGATACATAGTGGCATCAACCACCTCTGATGAAGCAACACTCAGTAGCTTTATGTTTGATTCCATAGGTGTGGTTATGGCCATGCAGTCCATCATCCCAAACTTATTCAAGATCTCTACTGCATACTTCCCTTGTCCACACCTTCATGCCTAGAAATTAGTGCATCATATCCAAGTCCTTCATATTGAACTCGACTGCAAGTCTCCTTCTTGCAACTTTAATGAGTTCCTCTTTTCTGTCAGGAACAAGTCATCGACATATAACAAGAGCATCACTGGTATTCCGCCTTCAACCTTGAAATAAAGGTTGGAATCTGCTTTACTCTCAATAAATCATAGAGTCATCGGTAAGCTATCCATCTTGTCGTACTATGTCGAACCTCAGGATATTCTGTAGTCACTCCCTCTGAAGCGGAGCATAATTCTCTCTCTGCCTGTACTGGAGTGACAAGTAGCTTCCTCTGCTACTATTATTCTATGTATCCATCTAGGGTCATTGGATACCAATATCCTCTATCTTGAACTTTTCAAAGTTCTTCTCTCACCCATTTGTGAGCTTGTCATCCTCTATAGGCTTTCATATTCAACATTGTAGAAAAGGTTAATATATTCATTACTCTAGGTGATCTTCAAGCTCATCATGTATGTGTTATCCCATGGGTGTCTTCAGCTCATACAAGTCCTTATTTTATTTTCACACATGATTATGCATGTCATGTGTATTTCTAGTGGCTGGAAATGTATCTTCATAGAATATTCCTAGTGCCACGAATCTTTCCTTGTATCCCACAATGTTTCCATCTATTGCATGATCGAACTAAGAACTTCCCTTCAGGTCTCGATACTACATCCTAGACATCATTCTTCATTTTGGATTATTAAAGTGAATCTTGAACTCTCGTCACTTGTTCTTCGGAACAAGTCTCATCCTTATTTTCTTGTAGGTGATTGTACACGATCTTTCCTACAAGTCAAATGCACCAGTTGTATGATTAGAAACATTTCATAATGCATATTCATAATGGTAAATTCTTATGCATAAAGATATAATCATGCAACTATTTTATCCAATACAACATTCATCCATATATCACATAAACTTTCTATATTCCTTCCATCTCTACCAGGACAACATTGATATTGTGCACTAATCCAATATGTTATAGTTGATTTTACCACACATGGTGAATCACATTTTTATGGCCTTCCTTGTCCCTCTGTAAACTCCTTAAACCCCATGGACCATTTTTTTTCCTTTGATGTTTCCAATATCATCCCTAAAAACATGCAAATTTTCAACCCTTTCTCGCGTATATACGTGGGTTTGACCCCTAAAACCGCATACATCGGGATGTGTGCAAAAGGCCAAATTATTTTGGAGTTTTCCTTGATGTGGATCTGAATCACTTGTCTCCTGGCCTTCCCTATGCCTTGAGATCGCTCAGATTCGACCTTTCATTACCCCATTGAAGAGTTATATAAGGAACCCTTTGGATACATTGAAGGCATGAGGAATTGAGAGCAAGAGAACTATAGTCCATTGTTGCGAGAACTTGTGCTTGAGTCTGCATCCCTTTGTCCCTTGGAGCACTTTTGTGTTCTTCCCAAGCTTTCCCTTTTCTTGTGAGACTGCTATTGAGAGATGGAGGATTGAAGTGGTGGAGGCCCAAGTGGGGGACTCAGTTTCTTTGATTCACAGACGTGCCGACAGAGGTTGTATTCATTGTAATCTCTGATTTTATATTAATAGAAATATCTTTTCCTATCCAATAATGTGTATTTGAATGAATATTTGATCCATGGATGATTTCAAATGCTTATATGTTATTGATTATATATGCTAGAGTAGATCTAACATGATTATATATAGCATGCTTGTCTTGTTTATTGAATGTTGAGGAAGAAATTTATCAATTCAAGCTAGAGTTGGAAAGCCCAATGGGGATCTACATCAACTGTCCAGAATAAGGTACGAATCGAGATCCTTTAGTGTGAGATATTTGGTTTCTCTTTCATATAAGAAAGGATTGGTTTTTGGAGTCAAGATGTCTGTTGTGGTACCCTAATCCATAGTAATTTCTCTCCATAATAGAATTGGCGACTCTGCTGGGGAGTTCCTAGTAGTTTTCCTTTGGGAGTTTTTATCGGCATTCAATGTTCTTGAATTGTTCTTATTTCTCTATTTCTGAGTCAGGTCTGTGGGCATGTTTGCCTGGTAGTGTCTGATTGGTGTGAATTTTGTCTCAGTTTATCTGTTTTCCTTTCTTTTTATACATTTTTCTTCTTGTACATGAGTTTTTAACTCACAGTCGCATATACACGTGGCTTTGACTGCTATATCCGCATACATACGCGGGTTCACTGCGAACAGTCATGTATGCACTGAGTTTTACCTTTTAGAGGAAGATGGATTATTGCTAGGTGAATTTTGATGATTACTGAGTCTCCTTTGATACAGCTAGAGTCTGTATACACCTCTATTTCTGACCAGAGACATTTTTTTTAAGGGCAAATTTCTTTTTTAAGAATGTTCTTGTCATTTCTTTTTCGATTTTTTGTTTTCGGATTAGTGCATTAGATTTAGTTTACCTTAGTACTTTGCATGAGTGTTGTTTGGTTGTCCTTGCAGAGTCTAGGGGTGGTAGAATCATTATTTTGCTTTAGTATCTCATTTTTTCAAAAAATCCAAAAATATTTACTTCTTTGCATCATTATGCATTGCACTTTGCATTTTGCATGGTACTTGCACTAGGTTTGCTTAGAGAAGTATTATTTAGGATTTCATATAGGAATGAATGCATTTGTCATTTGAATAAAATTTTGCATTTCACATAGTAGCATGCCCTGCTTTTCATTCAACACAATGCATTTTCATTGATTGTTAGGTGTGCATTTTACTTCAAGTTGCGTCGTAACACCATTGGTGCACGGTCATCTACCTTTTTTGAGTAATAAAGCCAAATAAAATCAATGCTTAATTAAAATGGATTACACTATTTTCTTTGATAGGGTACACCAGAAAGATTAGGTTTTAGGGTCTTGGAATAGTTCATTGTGAGTAAATTCTCTAAGAGCACTAAACAACAACATGTATGTGTCTGTCCAGGTGAGAGTGTGAAATTCCTTGGTATAATTAGTGTTTCTCAGGATCCTCCTCTTACAAGGGAGTTAAGCACGAGGCAGTGTGAGTGGTTATTGATTGGGATGACCCCTAGTCATAACTGAGTAGCACCGAAGATATTTCCAAGATTGTATTCATATCTGGGGGCTCTTTTGAGAGTTTCAGGATTTGCTACCCTACCCATATGGTCAATCCCACCTGCGACTGTCTGCCTGAGAATTGATTATATTGAGGTGACCTTAATTGCCTTACCTAGGTTATCAAGGGGGTACTTTGTAGGGGTTATTCTACGGGTGTCCTGGTCAAGTTGGGGTCGAACAACATAGTTGCTATATGCATTGAGGCTGAGGGCCACAATAATTAGTTACAAACCTCTGCTTGCTGTTTATCGGAGTCTCAAGCGTCTCCTAGGAAAGAGATACCTGCTTCATTCGGAAGCTCACATATCCTACCCTTGTTTGCTTATGATTGGATTTAGATTATATTGGTGTATGTTCTCTGCATGTTAGCTTGCTTAGGGTTTGCATAATTAGAGAGTCTTTTTCATTTTTTGAGTCATTGTGGATTCGGGTGTGGCACCTCACCATTCTCATCATTTAGCAGGACTTCTGCCTTCTACATCTCCTCCTCCTTTGGGAGAGAGAAGTAGACGGTCCAGGTGGACTACTTCTCATATTGATTCACACACAATGGGAGATCATGAAGATGAAATTCCTGAGCTACCTTCTTCACTTCATGAGGCTAAAGAAGAGGAGCCTACCCCTACATATGACCCTTCACCTGATATACCTACACACTCTAGGTATGATCCTTCATGAGATATACCTACACACTCTGGGTATGATCCCTCATCCACAGGTCGTCGGTATTGGATGCCGGGTGACAAGACTCATCACGAACCTACCAGCACTAGTTATGGTAGTTATGATATGTCTGGTATTCCTACACAATATTCGATACCGCATATTGAATCGTAGTTTGAACCTAACACTATGCCTAGGGGCATTCCTAGTCACTTCCATGTGGAGAGATTTGGGAACTCAAGTCACATTGCACCCTCCATCCCGGTGGTGGAGGTCACATCAAATGTTTGTCCTAGACCTAGTGCTAGTAGTCCTATTTGGATACCAGACCCAAGACGAGTGACTTTAGGGAACACCACTTACATAATCTCACATGTCCCCTCGTCCTCTATTCCTAGTTATTCGAATGCTATTCCTCCCCCACATTCACGTGGTCCTTCAGGCTGGAATGTTGCTACGAGTCATGTGCGTACTGCTGCTACTCGTGTAGTTGTGTCTCAAATTCAAGTACCTCCTTTTATGTCGTGAGGTCATATTCCTACTTCTGGAGGTCATATTCTTACTTCTAGAACGTCTATTCCTACTTATGGAATTTCTCATGGGATTTATTATGGACCATATTATGGACCATAGTATGCACAAAGTTATTCACCTTATGGGTACGCGTATCAACAAATTGCTTCCTCCCCGAATTATGGCTTTCTAGCCCCAAATAGTCAAGGTACACCACATTATGGTGCTTCCATGCCACCCTATATGGGTCAAACGGGAGGAGGATACTATGGCCATGGCCATGGTGGTTATGGTAATCAGTCCTATGTGAACCAAAATTATCAGGGAGCACCTCATAGACCTGCTCAACCTAGGCTCCCTTTCCTCACAACATTAAATCCACTTGACTTGTCGAGACTAATGAACGATCCGGTATATTATGACACGGGTTGGCCGGCTGTCCCTACGAAGCTTCCCTCGAGCATTCCCAAGTTCGAGGGAAAACCAAGAGAAGATACGAGTTAACATGTTACTACATTTCACCTATGGTGCTCTTCTAACTCCTTACACGAAGATTCAATCTGTTTAAGTCTATTTCAATGCACCCTCACCAGGACAGCCGCGAAATGGTACATAGAGTTACCTAGGGGGGAATTCACTATCTTCGATGACCTAGCCATGAATTTTCTCAACCACTTCCAGTTACCAGTACATTATGACATTGGTACGAAACTCTTTTCAACATTTCGGCAAGATAAAGACACACATATCTTGGACCATATCCAAGAGTGGCATAGATGGAAGATATTGATTAAAGCCTTCATACCACCGGAGTTTCTCCTCGAGTGGTTCCTTAAGTCATTACTACCTTATATAGCGAAATATGTTTCTATATCTAGAGTTCAGAACAAGTAACAAGCCATTTTTAGGGCACAGGAATTGGACTTGTTTTATGCTCAATCCGATTTGTTATATGAGATCATTCCTAATGCTTTGCATTCTAGTTTCGACCCTAAGGTCAAACCTGGACCACATGCCGATGGCATTGTTGGTTGTATGAGTACCAAACCTATGGATTCAGTTGTGAAATGGGTCAGTTAATTATCTATCAACCAATCTGCTTCGAGACAAGCCACGGCTTTGTATCAACCCACCCAAATGGTGAGTGTGCTTTTGGTACAATCGTTGGACCAGAAGGGCAACCAGCAACCCAGAAGAAATAAGAAGAAGGGTAAAAACAATTGTAAGTGTGGGAATAAGAATGGAAATTCCAATTCTGATGACAAGAATGCTTGAAATGTTGGGGGTGACAAGTAGCCTAAACAGTAATGTTAAGTTTTCTTGCAAGTTATGTAAGGAGGACCACCTCACTCACTTGTGCCCTCGGATAGAAGAAGCCTCGAGGTTCATAGTGCAGGGCCCAGCTGTGCTGACTGACCCTTTAACTCATGATCAAAATATGAACTCGAGGACCATTGATCATTCTGGTGGGGATCAAGACCTGCTGGAATATTGTAGTGGTCATGGTTGCATCAAAATGGTGCATACTGATAAGGTTGTGACTCGTGCGAAGGACTATGGTTCATCACAACCAGACCTTGGAAAGGAACCTGCTCTACCCGAGATTCCTTTGCATATTGAAAAACCTGAATTTTCTCCTTGCATTCCTAAGGGAGTCCTTAAGCATTCAGGGCACAATCCTAATCCCTGAGCCGCCCAGAACTATTCTGTTGTCGAGGATTTGGGCCACACTCCTTGTGTGATGTCTGCACTTGAAGTACTTCAGAGTTGTCCTTCGCAAACAAAAGATTTTCTTTCTACTCTTGGTTTTAACGATGATAATTCTTCCTTCGTCATAAAATTTGAAACTATGGGACTACATCCTTGCTTGTCTTACTATGTGTCTCTCTTGATTCATGTAGAATGTCTTAACAATACCATCAAACGCACTATGATTGACAAAGGCGCTGCTGCTTCTGTGATGTCTTTGGCATGTTGAAAGGGTTTGGGTTCCCCTAAGTTGTCTAAATCTGCTACCATGCTGACTATGTTTGATGGTATATTGTTTCAGCTGCATGGAATTCTTCCTTCTCTTAAGGTCCATTTGGGAGGGAATACCATTGCAATTGAGGTCGAGGTGGTTGATGCGCCCCTTGACTATAATCTGTTACTGGGTAGGAATTGGATGTATAGTATATAGGCCATAGCTTCTTCTCTATTCTGAGTTGTATGCTTTCCATTTAATGGGGATATAGCTACGATTGATCAAATGTCATTCAAGAATCTGTGCGTTACCGCATCTTCGGGAGCTTCTATCCCGATTGTCGCGCACTCTCAGCCGACAACTGGGAGTGTGCGTGTGGGCATGTGCCCATCCCTTATGGGATCATTTAATTGTCTTGCACCTGTTCTCATGATCGAGTCTACTTCTGGTGAGGCTTCATCATCATTGCGTTTGATGTCTTTTCACACCACTCATATGGAATATCCTTGGATTATTCCTACACCGAGTCTTTCACGTGAGCCCATCGGAACAGATGTGTCATTGCATGCAACTATGATATCATATCAAGCTAATCTCGAATGTGTTCCAGAGCCTAGTCCTTTCTCTTTGTGAACGAAGGAGAAGGACCCATATGTACTTCC
This sequence comes from Pseudotsuga menziesii, assembly GCA_001517045.1. Lineage (NCBI taxonomy): Eukaryota > Viridiplantae > Streptophyta > Pinopsida > Pinales > Pinaceae > Pseudotsuga > Pseudotsuga menziesii. The sequence goes on along the minus strand of LPNX010004325.1, from coordinate 262,034 downwards.
TGCATGGGCAGTTCAGTCTTCTCACACACATGACTGTCTTGATAGTGTTTTTCCTTTAGATGAGGCTATTATTGAGGCTATGTCTAGGGTTGAGCCACCTTGGGAAGAGTTGCATCATAGATCTTATTTTCTTCCCGACCTTGACCGTTTGGAGTGTGAAGACTTTAGGGATATTCTTAGTGAGAGAATTGGTAGTCCCATGGTTCCGTTAAGCTCTCTTGGTCCGATGGCTGATGGAAACATGGCGAATATATCTCCTACCATCCCTATCAATATCTCTTGCGATCTTGGCAAGATTGAGAATGTCTATATTGGGGCAGAATGTTCCCATGCTGAGATTCAAGAGTAATCGAGCTGTTCAAAGAATTTTGTGATGTATTTTCTTGGTCATACAAAGAAATGCCAGGTATCGACCCTCGCAATGTTGAGCATGAAATTAAAACTTATTCCAATGCTAAGCCTGTTTGACAACGCTTACATGTAGTGAATCCTAGAAAAGCGCCCGCAATTAAGGATGAGATATAAAAATGGTTGAATGCCGATTTTATCTATCTCGTTCCCTTGACAGAGTGGGTTTCAAACCCTGTTTTGGTTGATAAGAAGCAAGGAACGATCCGTATATGCACTGATTTTCGTGACTTGAATCGTGCTTGTCCTAAAGATAATTTTCCCACACCATTTATCGATCAAGTTTTTGATGAATGTGCGGGAACCGAGGTATTTTCCTTTATGGACAGCTTTTCTAGATACAATTAGATACAGATCAAACTTGAGGACCAACATATTACTGCCTTTATTTTTCCTTGGGGTACCTTTGCATGTCGGAAGATGCCTTTCGGGCTTAAAAACACCGGAGCCACTTTTCAGCAGGATATGACCTTAATCTTCCATGATCTCAAATCGATTATTGAAGTCTTTTTGGATGACCTTGATACTCATTCTCATCAGAGGATGCGTCATTCCTACCATTTGATATTAGTGTTCGAAAGGTGTCGCCATTAGTTGGTCAGGTTAAATCCTCACAAGTGCATATTTTGTGTGAATTTTGATCACTTATTAGGGTTCATTGTCTCCAAAAAGGGTATAAGAGTCGACCCTTTGAAGGTTGAGGCAATACTTCAATTGTCTCCCCCAAGAAACATTAGACATCTTCAGTGTTTGCAAGGCATGGAAAACTTCTTACAGAGATTTGTCATGAATTTTGCCAATTTGACTAGAGGATTTATGCGTCTTTTGAATAAGGACACTACCTTTTGTTGGGATGAGCAAGCCCAGGAGTCCTTCAATGTGCTTAAGCGAGCCTTAGCATCGGCCCCGGTAATTAGTCCACCTGACTATAGCCGTGACTTTCTACTTTATGTGGTCGCGTCCATGGAGATGATTGGTATGGTTTTGGTTCAAGAGGATGAGGAGCTCCAAGAGCATGTCATATGATATCTGAGCTGGAACCTTATATATGCGGAGATCTTTTATTCCCATGTGGAGAAGCTTGCCTTAGCTACCGTTCATGTGGTTCAAATATTGAGACACTATATTCTCCTTCACCAGACCTTGGTGGTTTCCCATGTCAATCCATTTCAATTAGTCCTCACTAGAAGGATGATAGGAAGAAAGTATAATAAGTGGATTGTCATCTTGAAAAAATTTGATCTCGAGTTTGTTAAGGCAAAATCGAAGAAATTGTTGATTTTTGCGGAGCTTATAACTGATTTCTCGAGCAAGGAGGAGGAGGAATCTTGTGAAGATACGTTTTTCTATGAGTACATCTTCTTAATATCAACTTTGGATCCATGGTATGTAGATATTATCATATATTTACAAACATTGAATGTCCCTACTCACCTTTCACGGGATGAACGACGACGATTACGTCACGTATCCAAGAGGTACCTCATAGTGGATAACACATTGTACCACCGTGGGGTAGATTCCATTTTACTTCGTTGTTTAACTCATGAGGAGGTTGAGCTTATGCTGAATGATTTCCACGGAGGGTAATGTGGTGGTCATTTATCTGGGATTTCTATAGCCCAAAAAATATCGAGAGTGGGTTATTTCTGGTCGTCAATCTTTAAAGATTGTGTCAATGCAGTCAAGAAGTGCCACCCTTTCCAGGTGTTCACACGTAATATGCACTTGCATCCTACCCCATTGCATCCAATTATCACTAACAGTCCCTTGACTAAGTGGGGGATCAATTTCATGGATTACAACCCAGCTTCAACTGGGGGGCATCATCATATTATTGTGTCTGTTGATTACTTCACGAAATGGGATGAGGTTATGCCCACAATTAAATCCGATGGTGAGACAACCTATCACTTCATATTCAACCAGATTATTACTCGGTTTGGTATTCCGAAAGAGCTTGTCACTAACCATGGTATGAAATTTCAGAATCGGATGATGGAAGAGTTGGCCTCGAAGTTAGGGTATAAGCAGGAGCATTCTTCTTCTTATTACCATCAAGAAAATGGACATGTTGAAGTAGTGAACAAATCACTCAAGTCCATTCTCCAACGAACCATCGCACAAAGCAAGACCAATTGGCATATCATGTTATATCCTGCTTTGTGGGCTTATAGGACCGTGGTTAAGACTGCCACCAGTTTTTCTCCATATCAGCTTGTACATGGAGTGGAGTCTGTATTACCAGTTGGGTGCAAGATCCCTTCTTTGAAGCTAGCCATAGAGCTCTTACCGGATAATTCCTCATTGGAGGAATGTTTGGTCCATTTAGAGTAGCACCAAGATGCTTTAGTGGCTCTAGAGGTGAATAAGCATTGCATTAAGGTCCAATACGATAAATCTGTCCGTCCAAGGAAGTTTAGTGAGGGATATTTGGTCCTTTTATGGGATCAAGCTAAATAACCCTTGGGGGAAGGAAAATTCAACCCCATGTGGCATGGTCCTTATGTGGTTAAACATGTGTTAGAGAAGGGCACTTATGAGCTAGTATATTATGAAGGGATGGCCTTGGCAGAGCCTAGAAATGGGCTCTATCTTAAAAAGTACTATGCATAATTTTCAGCCAAGGCTGACTATTGTATATTATTGTACAACATTTTGCATAGTTAGTTTTTTCTTATGGTGATCGGGTTTGTTGTTTAGCTTCTGTTTCTTATGGTAGATATCAATGGAGTCTTCCATCTATATAGGATTCACAGATGGTGCAAGCCGTCACACTCAACACTTACACTCTGTTGTTTAGGTGATTTATACTCCTATGGGTCAGGTATTGTCTTCAGGAGGCGTATGTTTACGGCCTTCTTCAAACAATGTTGCTGAAAATAGTGCCGTTATTGAGCTTCTACAGGATGTCATTTCACATGGTGTTCTATCTCTTGAGGTACGTCTTGATTCAGAGTTAGTAGTGTCACAACTTAATTCCTTGTATCATGTTAGAGATTCAGAATTATTACAGATATTCTTACGTGTGAGATTGTTAGAACGAAAATTTGACAACATAACATACATACATGTTCCAAGAATTTATAATCAAGTTGCTCACTCGTATGCTAACTATGTGTTATATTGGCATTTGTTTCATAGACAGTAAGCTCATCACAAACATACATTTTTACACATGTAAAATAATAAATCGATCATCATAAAAGTTTTTCATTAAACATCCAAAATGTGATAATACATAGTGTCATAATACAAAAATGGGGCTTTTGAGCCACCAAAATATAAATACACAGTAGTACAAAATGTATCACTCCCAATTATCTAATCCTGGGCAGGAGGAGGGGGTTCTAATCATGGAATGTCACCACAAATCTAGCTAGTCATCTAAACAACCGCACCCATGCTCGTGGCACACCCACCACTTGACACTGCATGGCCTCAGGCAGGTCCTTGACCTGCGCCATGGGTACCCTATGTGTCAGCCGCACAAAGTTGGTATGCATTCTTTAGAGTGTCTGCTCCACATCCACACCCATAATATCATCTCCTCTTCCCCTCCTTTTACGACAAGGGAAGCCTTCAAGCCACAGTGGTGATACATCTGCATACATATGATAGGATGTCACTATGTGTTGTCACGCAAAACATGTCTTTTTGATTCCATATATCAAAAAACACAAAAAATTAAATAACTCAAAAATATTAAAATGAGGGTTGGGATTCATTACCAATGTCACTGTATGCCGATCCTGGTGGTAATGGCATGTCGAGATCTCCCTGAAAATCTATCCCCACATAGGAGTAATCATCGATGGCAACTATCTGCCATTGCCACCATGGAAAGAAATTAGCTGGATAAGGGTTGGACACCCTACCTCCACCCAGGCTGTGCATCGCATTTGCCCAACATCGTTGGGCCGGATCTTGAACCCCGTGAAGAGGAACGCCAACTCTAGGGCTCAATATTGGAACACGCTTAAAGAAAAATGTGCTCAGTATGCTACTGAAACCGAATTTTCGTACTCTACCCATATTGCACTCACTGAGATGGTGTTTCATGTTTCCCAGTAGTGCAGTGCTCCAATCATACACTGTGGATCTCATGCACCCCACCGCATATAACATCAGAGGCCATGAGTCTTGGTGGAGTGAGGCTAGCCCTGCTATCCTACCCAGTTTTAGTAGTATGGCCTTTAGGCCTAGAACTTGTATGGAGTTAGTTGAGATATGACTCCTGACCTTCTCCGTGTTTGGATAACAATACATGACTATGTACTCATCTATGGTAAGGCCACATCCGGGCCCCCGCAGGATCGTAGGTTCACCACTTCCCCCATCGGAAAAGTCTAGTAATAAAGTATATGTCCTCCACTTCTATGGTGAGGGAGATCCCATCAATCTGGAAAGACTCAAAGTTAGGATCCCAGTAGTCTACTAGCATCTGCAGTATTCTTGGTTTGTCTCTTAAGCAACCAAGACACCAAAACTTGTAGAGCCCGCATGCATGAAAAGCACGTTGTGCCATTAGATCACCACGTACTGCTTCCTCTACATCCCTGTACTCACATTCTCTCCATTCTAGAACCATTCTGCACATTCAAATCAAGTTTGGGTCATTAGAAGTTGTTGGGGCGCTCACCTTAACGGTCCTTAATTTTGGTAACTCCGCGGTTTTTTTGGAAGTTTGTAAGTGGAGTTGCGACTCAAAATAGTCTTAGGGGTATCGGGGTTGAGTCAAAGCCCTATTTTTGTAATAAACCCATGGTTTAAGTCTAGGGTTTAGGGTTCGGGGTGCCCATGGTTTAAGCCCATGGTTTTGTATTAAGTGCACTTGTATAAATAAGCACTTTTGTAAAAGAGTCAGGTTAGGCTTTTGATGTAAGATGATTTGATGCGAAGATAAGGCTAGTTTGGTAAGAAAGGTTAAGTCCCAGCTGTGTGCGTGGACGACCTCTGTAGCTATGTGCACAAAGGGTTTTTGGGTGATTAAGAAGATCTGCAGCTGTGTGCACAGAGATCTACAGCTAAGTGCGCAACTTGAGGAATTGAAGGGATCTGCAGCTGAGTGCACAGATCAGAACTGTGGGTTTTGTAAAGAGTTGAATAAAACACAGTTCTGTGGACGTAGCCCCTAAACTATGGGTGAACCACGTTATATCTTGTGTCATGGTTCTTTTGTGTTGTTTTTGTTATGTTCTTTTATGCATTGATAAGTAGATAACTAATAAGTAAGATCACTGCTAAATACTAACTTCGCCGTGAATTCCCAGTTAAGGGTTAAGCAAGACACTATTTGTTAATCTAACTGCAAATCTATATAAGTGACTGTCGAAGATCTGTATTGTATGATTGTTATTTGTTAAAGGCTAAAGGTACAGTAATATCCCTCTTCTTCTTGCAGAAACCTGATTCTGCGGTACCCCATATCTGTTATGGGTGAGACTGCAACCTATTCGTAGGTTGTTGCCAAAAGGGCCAACACTGTGGGTCTTTTGTTGGTGTGAAGACAAAAGTATAGAACCCAGTTCTACCCTAAGCCCAACAAATTGGTTCCATTGTCGGTTGAACTCAGTATCTGCTGAAGAGGGGTTTACGTCGTACCTAGAGGGCTATGTTTTGGAGACCCTCAGTGAAAGAAATCAGTGATTGGATTGAAGAGACTTATCTAAAATTTGGTGAAAAAGAGAACAAACATCCGTGTCGTAGTTTAGACGAATTTTTACAAAGCTACGTTTTTTCTGATGTTTATGAAATTTTCTTTGGTAGTATCCACATAGAGTTGCACCAGTGGTTATCCAGGTTGACAGAGAGAAAGATGAACTTCCAAGAAGGTCAGTTTTCTGATTGGACCCCCGTAAGAATTAATATATTGAAAAGAGTGAACAACGAGATATCTCGAGCTGTTGATTTCTGGACAACGTGAACCCTTGAAGCATTTGTGACAGAGTTCGCCATCGACACAAGTAATTCCTTCAGCGAAGCTGAACATCATTTCTTCAAAGGACCAAGGGGTAAGTACTTAAATTCATTTAATTTGAAAATTAAAATGCCATTGGCTGAAAAAGGTATATTGCTCATTGAATCAGACTGTTAGAATTAGTAGTACTAACTTATGTTCGGAAGTGAAAGTGCCTTCGACAAGCAAAGTGGTTTGCTTCAAAGTGGTAAAAGATACAAGAGGAATTTTGGATCCTATACCCTAGGTCAGAATACCGAGTATACCCCTGTAAGTTTAGCAGACCTGACACCCGACGAAACCCCTTTTGTTGGAAACCCTTCGGTAACCCCGTAGCGAAGCCCTGTTATCCCTGAGAACCCATCACAGTCTGAAAGTAACCCTAGCCTGAGTATTCCTATCGTAGGTAGGTCTACCCTAGTAATTTCCCCCCCGCCTACTACCAGTTCCCCTCCCTTCTGCCCGAGATCCGTGATGGCCCATATGAATGATGACATTAAGCTCCCAGTATTTAAAGGAACTGGATCAGAGGATCCAGAATAGTTTTGGTTCTTATGTGAAGCCATGTGGACTGCTAAGAACATTACGGATCAAGATACAAGAAGAGCGCAGCTGGTTAATTCTTTTAGAGACTGTGCTTTGACTTGGTTCATGAAGTTTTTCAGTACTCAGAACCATGTCTTGGCTGATATAAAAGCAGCAATGATAAAGGAATTTAAGAAGCCTAAATCAGAGTCGCAGTGTATCAATGAACTAAAGGAAATTCAGCAGAGGCGAGGAGAATCAATGTGGGACTTTGATCAGAGGTTCAAAGTTCTGCTAGATCAAGTCAGTTTCACTATTGGACCAGCGCAGCATAAGGAATGGTTCATTGCAGCTTTGTTGCCGCATATCAGGACTCCACTCATGCAATAGAAGGTTGCTGATCAGCAAGAGGCTTTGGAAATTGCTATGAAGCTTGAAACAGCTCCTGTCGAAGATAATTCTGGTATAGCTCAAATACAAGTGCAATTAGCAGCAATGGCCTTGGAGCTGCACGACATGAAGAAAGGAAAAGTTGTTTGAGAAGAGGTTTGGTGTACACGATGTCGGACACAAGGACATGACAAGGAACAGTGTCCTGCGGTAAGAAATTACTTGAATTCTGGTGCGCCAAACCCATTCAATCCTAGTGTTCTATATTGTGAGATCTATAGGACAACTAGCCAGCATCGACCTAAAGACTGCTATCTATTGCAGAGATATGTGCAAGTACCTAAGAACCCCTATTGCAAGTTCTGTAATTCAGTTGGTCACAACAAAGATGAATGTCACAGTTTTGACCTCATGAGAGAACGAACCTATGATGCTTATAGGGTACAAAATGATGGACAAGGTAATGAGGGATATGGTTACCGTGGTAGTACATCAGGTAGAGGTACTTTTGGAGGTCATGGTTGTGGTGGTATGCTTCAAAGAGGTCAAGGCCAGGTGGTGTGCTATAACTGTAATCAAGAAGGACATCTAGCTAGAGACTGTCGGAACCCAACCACGACATGTCGATATTGTAGAGAAGTCGACCATGTGATTGAGCAATGCCCATAGCTGATAGCCAAGATACAAGAAATAAATAGTGCTCCTACTCAGAATATTCAGATGATTTCTGTAGAGCAAAGACCTGTTCCATCCATTAATTTTGTTACAAGGAGTGGTGCCACGATGCAAATACAGAATAAGGAGAAATAGCCTGATGAGGCTTGGGTTCGTAAGGCCCCAGAGAAAATTCCAACCTTCGATGTGGGAAGAGAAAAAGAGACATTTCTGGAAGCCAAAAAAGACTTTGCTGATCCGAGCACACCAGTAGAACCTGCGCAACAGCATCAGCAACAGTCACAGTCTCAAGAAGCTTCGACGGATAAAGCAAGTACAATGTCTTCATTTTTACAGAGTTGCATGAAGCTCTTAAGAAATCAGAACGCTTTAAATGAGTTATAGAAAGTTATTGCTTCTTGCGAACATCAGCGAAGCTCTGGTAAGGAAAAGACTGTTCATAAAGTCAGAAGAAATGGAAGAGAAATGAGATTGCATGCTCAGATAGGAGAATATGACATGGATGATGTCATTCTGGACCTAGGATCCGAAGTAAATGTCTTAACTAAACAAACATGGGAACAAATGGGAAAACCTACCCTTGAATGGTCTCCTATACAGTTGAGAGTAGCCAATCAGCAGAAGATTATGCCGTTAGGAATATTCCCTAGTGTCCCAATAGATATTGATGGGGTCAGTACTTTAGTATACTTTGAAGTCATTGAGATAATTGATGATAGAAACCCCTACCTAGATTTTCTAGGAATTGAGTGGGCAATAGACAATGCTGCAGTCATTAACCTTAAGAAGAGACAGATGACTTTCGAAGGGAAATGTTTGAGAGTCATAGTACCACTGGACCCTTCTCAAGGAGAAAGGTACACAAAACCACTCAGAGATGAAGATCAGGATGTTTTGGACCATATCTACAACATCACAGCTAAGGAAGAAGATTATGTTGATCCTACTGCCGAAGGTATCATGGATTGGCAGTGTGACAGCTCCTGCATGACAGATTCAGATGACGGTCTAGAGAATTGGCAAAATAGACTTTATGAACTACATGGACATCGATGTGCAAGAATTACGAAGTCTCTCAGATGGCTTGGTTCACATACAAGAGACTTTCCTACCTTTGATGGCTTGACAGACCCAACATATTTTATTATACAATTCTCAGAGCAGGTACCAGATTCATAGAAAATGGAGATTCTAGATTTAGCATTCAGAGCCATAGAAGCCAGATGGTGGAATGGTCATAAAAAGTACATTCATAGTTGGGAAGCGTGCCAAAAGTCCCTTTGCCTAAGATTCAGGGATCAACCTTAGGAGGTGCGAAGCAGGTTTAATGGTAAGACTAGTCCTCAGGGACATTTGGAGCAATGCTACGAAGCATGGAAGCATGTACCTCATGAAGAATGGGTACATAGGTTTGTGCACACCTTGTAACCTATAGCAAAGAACTGGTATGCAGAGGTCGAGCTTCACCATGGTACTGTAAGTTGGGATAGTCTTGTTGATAGTTTTTTGCTGACATTTTCTATTAATGAGGTTTATCCTGCTTTGGACGCAACTATTAGGTTGATCCATACTAAAGTGTTTGATGATCAAGAAATAGCAGAATACCAACTTGATTGGAAGGAATAAGAAGCTAATGCAGTAGAATGTTATAACCTTGCAATTGACGAGGATGATGATCCATGCAACATTAACATTCTTGAGTCAGAAGGACACTGCGAAGAACATGGACCAGCAGTTGAAGCACCTGAAGTGACTCAGCCCTTGAAGACGCGGACAATAAACATTGGATCAGAAGAAAAGCCTAAGTATGCTATCATTGGAGATTATTGGGATGAAGAAATGGTGAGAAAAGTGACCCAACTTCTCCATGAGTATCAGGACCTATTTCCAACGAAGTTTTCAGAGATGAAATGTATCCTTGGTGATATAGGAGTAATAGAGATCCCTTTGAAACATGATGCGAAGCCTGTGAAACAACGCCCTTATAGGCTAAACCCTAAGTATAAAGAAAAAGTTAGAACGGAGATCGATAAGATGCTTGTTGCAGGAATCATTGAGCCAGTTGAAGAATCCGAATGGGTCAGTCCTATGGTGGTGCAAGAAAAGAAGACTAAGGGAGAAATCAGAATCTGTGTTGATATGAGGAAGCTGAATGATGCCTGTTTACATGATCCTTTCCCTACTCCCTTTACAGATGAAGTTTTATACAATGAAGTTTTACTGATGGATTTTCAGGTTACCATCAGATTAGAATTGCTCCAGAAGATCGACATAAGACAACCTTCGCTACATAAATGGGATCCTTTCAGTATACAGTTATGCCCTTTGGATTGAAGAATGCACCTGCTATGTTTTCTAGAGTAGTCATCACTGCATTTAAGGAATTTATACATAAATTATTAGAAGTTTATTTTGATGATTGGACTATCTTTGGGTTACTAAAAGACCATATAGCTACTTTAAGACTTATGCTGGACAAGTGTAGACAGCATCAGATTTCGTTGAACTTGAAAAAGTGTATCTTTTGTGCACCTTTTGGAATTCTGCTAGGTCATATTGTATGTAAGCAAGGACTGATGATGGATCCTGTGAAGATAGCCATTATTGTGAACTTGCCACCTCTGAAGTCGGTTAAGAAACTTCACACTACACTTGGCCATACTGGATATTACAGGAAATTCATTAAAGGATATGCTCAGATCACAACCCCTATGGAAAAGTAGTTGAATAAAGATATTAAGTTTGAATGGACACCTGAGTGTCAAGAAAGCTTGGATATTTTGAAGGAAAAGATGGTAATTTCCCCTATCTTAGTATTCCCTGACTGGAATAAGGAGTTTCATGTCCATGTCGATGCATCCTCCATTGCTCTGGGTATAGTATTGGCTCAGTCAGGTGAAGGTAATATTGATCACCCTATTGCTTTTGCAAGTAGAAAATTGTCCACAGCAGAAAAGAATTATACTACGACAGAACGAGAAGGTCTAGCTATGGTTTATGCATTGCAGAAGTTTCGACACTGTCTGTTAGGATCTCATTTTAAGATGTTCACTGACCATTCTGCTTTGAAGTATTTGGTTAACAAGCCTGTGCTAGGTGGAAGGATATGCAGATGGTTGATTTTGTTTCAGGAATATGACTTTGAGATCATAGTCAAACCTGGAAGACTTAACCTAGGTCCTGACCACTTGTCAAGGCTAGAGTCAGGAGAAGAGCCCATTAGTTTGGACAAAGGTCTTCCTGATGCCCAGTTGTTTGCCATCCAGATGGTTGATGACTATTTTCAGGATATTGTTTAGTACTTATCTATAGGTTTTGCACCCGCCGAAATGACAACACAACAGAAGAAGCAGCTAGTGGTTAGAGCAGCCGATTTTGCCTTAATAGCAGGATAACTATATAAGATGGGACCAGATGAAATACTACGCAGATGTGTCCTAGAGCATGAAAAACCATTAATTTTGACTGACGCACATTCTGGAGCAGCAGGAGGTCATTACGCAGGAAAAGCTACAGCACAAAATATTCTGACAGCCGGATTGTGGTGGCCCACAATTCATAAGGATGCACGAGAGTATTGCCACAGCTGTGACATCTGTCAGAGGACAGGCAAAACATCCAGGAGGGATGAGATGCCTTTAGTTCCATAGGTAAATTTACAAGCCTTTGACAAGTGGGATATTGATTTTGTTGGACATATCAATCCCCCTGTGAAGAAATCTGCAGCAAGATACATTATTACAGCAACTGACTACCTTACTCATTGGGCCGAAGCTCAACCGGTAAAGAACTATAGCGCTGATATAGCTGCAAAGTTCATTTTCAATAACATCTTGTCAAGATTTGGGTGTCCTAGAATTCTTATGAGTGATCAAGGATCACATTTCCTAAATAAGACTATTGAAGTATTGACTGAAGAATTTCAAGTATATCATCAGAAGAGTACTGCTTATCATCCTCAAGCAAATGGAACTGTCGAATCCTTTGACAAGATCCTTGAACATGCTCTCACAAAGGTTTGCAATGTTAACAGAAATGATTGGGATCTTAGAATTCTAGCAGTACTATGGGCTTATAGAACCACCTACAAGAAGTTGACAGGCCATACACCTTTTAGGTTGGTCTATGGACAAGAAGCAGTCATGCCCATGGAGTACATTGTTCCTAGCCTAAGAATATCTACTTTCATAGAGATGGATGATCCAGCTATGATGAAAGAAAGGCTAGAAAATATACTAGAAATTGAAGAAGACAGATTCATCGCAGGGTTCCAACAGCAAGTACAGAAAGCCAAAGAAAAAGCATGGCATGATAGACACATTAAGTAGAAGCAGTTCCAGAATGGTGATCTTGTGCTCTTATATGACAGTAAATTCATGAAATTCCTGGGTAAGTTCAAGACACATTGGAAAGGACCATACATAGTGCTGAGAGTTACTGATGGTGGCGCAGTCCAGCTAGCTAAATTGAATGGAGAAATTATACCTTCCATGGTGAATGGAAGTAGGTTAAAGAAGTATAGGGACAAGCCAGGACCCCCTAATCAGAAGTAGCAGCAAGAATGACAGTCTAAGTACCAAGAACAGTTGGAATTGGGTACTAGACTATAATGAAGCTGTTCTCAAAGCTACGAAGTGTTGAAGACTGTCAAAGTTTGAAGGTTGAAGTTTGGTTGCCACTTTGGTCAGGATGGGTCGAAGGCCAATATTGTGTCGAAGGTACTCATTGAGGCGAAGTTGAAGTTAGTGGTTATGTCAAAGATGAAAGGTGTGTAATAGCCTAAAATGTGATTGATGGGACAAACTAGACTTGACGACGCCAGCATGTGAACTGCCTTAACAGCCTGTAATGATGAGATCTTAGGAAAATCTAGCGCCATGTGGACAGGATTTACCGCCGCTCCAGCAGATTTGGTGTCATTCATGCACCATCATGATAGATTTTGTTGTGGGATTCTATAAGAAGCCACACAGGCCTGCGACTCCTGCATTGCGCATTTCTTTGAGTTTACAGTTAGCACTATGTCCAATTATTGTGAAGTCTAGGAATTGTTGTGAGAGATCAGGGAGAGAGGTCTACAGAACTTTATGAGCAATCCACCCTGCGAGGAGACGTCTCTAGTGCCAAAGCATCCAATGCAGATATGATCAACTAGAAAGAAATTTAAAGCAAAAGTTCACTCTAAGCAGAACGAAGAAAGGCACAAGCCCTCAGGAAAGACTCCGGAGGATCCCGAGATGTATCCTCCTGGCTTAGTGGAGTGGAGGCATGCTGTTTGTATTATCTAAAAGTACATTGGCATGCAATTATAGGAGCCCCGTCTGCTAAGGACCCAAATTTGTGGATGGTCAAATGTTCGATAGGACATGAACAGGAGGTAGTTCGAGGGATGGAGTCGCTGATAGATTTATAAGGCTCAACAATTCCCATGACCATCATAAATATTGCCAATGGAGACAACAACATAAGGAACATCGACAGTATACTAAGAATGAAAGGATGAAGGATTAAGCAAGCTGCGGCCATGGTAGAAGTAGTAGAAAGGATGACGATGATGACAGGAAGATAAGGGAGCATGAGGGCAGGAAAATTAAAGCTGATGGTCACAGAGATGCAGACGGATACAGATCCTGACAAAGTGCGTAAGGAGATCATAAAGAAGGAGCAAGTAGCCGAAGATATCATTCTACTACCAGACAAGCAGCTGAGTGTCTCGGGACGGGACACTGGTGAGTCTTAGGGGCCTGTTGGGGCACACACATTAACGATCCTTAATTTTGGTAAATCTGCGGTTTTTGTGGAAGTTTGTAAGCAGAGTTACGACTCAAAATAGTATTAGGGGTATCGGGGTTGAGTCAAAGCCCTCTTTTTGTAATAAACCCATGGTTTAAGTCCAGGGTTGAGGGTTTGGGGTGCCCATGGTTTAAGCCCATGGTTTTGTATTAAGTGCACTTGTATAAATAAGCACTTTTGTAAAAGAGTTAGGTTAGGCTTTTGATGTAAGATGATTTCATGTGAAGCTAAGGTTAGTTTGGTAAGAAAGGTTAAGTCCCAGCTGTGTGCATGGACGACCTCTGCAGCTGTGTGCGCAGAGGTCTGCAGCTAAGTGCACAGCTTGAGGAATTGAAGGGATCTACAGCTGAGTGCTCAGATCAGAACTGTGAGTTTTGTAAAGAGTTGAATAAAACACAGTTCTGTGGACGTATCCCCTAAACTGGGGGTGAACCACGTTATATCTTGTGTCGTGGTTCTTTTGTGTTGTTTCTATTATGTTATTTTATGCATTGATAAGTAGATAACTAATAAGTAAGATCACTGCTAAATACTAACTTCACCGTGAATTCCCAGTTAAGGGTTAAGCAAGACACTGTTTGTTAATCTAACTATGAAGCTATATAAGTGACTGTCGAAGATCTGTATTGTATGATCGTTATTTGTTAAAGGCTAAAGGTACAGTAATATCCCTCTTCTACTTACAGAAACCTGATTCTGTGGCACCCCATAGCTGTTTTGGGTGAGACTGCAACTTGTTCACAGGTTGTTTCCAAAAGGGACAACACTGTGGGTCTTTTGTTGGTGCGAAGACAAAAGTATAGAACCCGGGTCTACCCTAATCCCAACAGAAGTCTTTAAAAAACTTGACCGTGACCGCATACACGACTGTTTGCTAAACAACCGCGTATGTACGCAACTTTGAGGGCTTTTTCCGCGGATATCCAACCCTATATGCGTAAAAATACTCGATTTCCATGTGGGTTGAGGCGCACACTTTAGGATGGACTATAAATCAAAATTGACCATGGAAAATTGAAAATTTTACATGAAAATGAAAGATCAGGGCATGGGAAATTACATGGAAAAAACGGTGTCGGATTCCGTTGGTTGGACCTCCCAGAATTCACGTTTGAAGTTCTGAGCTCAATTGGGTAAAAATTTCAAATGTTATATAATGTTTTGAATTTTTTACTATTTATAAAAAAATTTCAAAATTTTGAAAAGTTTTGCCCCCTTTTCTATAGTTTTGGACCGTTTCTAATCCTATTGGACCGTTTTTGACTAATATGTGATGTAGGAGATCGTATTGAGAGTCGTTTCGACCATTGTTTTGACCCGTTCGTGCCAATTTTAGGTACTTGGTTGACCTGTTGATGCCAATTTTAGGTATCATGTCTAAACTAGCATATAGGTTAGGTTTCACCACCATTTGCATTTTGCATGACCTTATGACCATTTCATCATAACCGTAGGTACGAACCCATTCTAT
Organism: Pseudotsuga menziesii; assembly: GCA_001517045.1. Classification (NCBI taxonomy): domain Eukaryota; kingdom Viridiplantae; phylum Streptophyta; class Pinopsida; order Pinales; family Pinaceae; genus Pseudotsuga; species Pseudotsuga menziesii. The sequence continues at coordinate 246,813 of LPNX010004325.1, read as the reverse complement.
CTTGTCACGTAACCTTCTTGTTGTTTTAGAAGTGGCATGATTTGAATGGTAGAGCTTGACCTTACATGGGTACCCTAGTTAGTGCCTTATTTGCATTTGGTACCCATGCTGATAGTTTTGTCCTTTAGGGTGTGGGAGTCTGTTGTATAGTATTTCCATGACATTTTGCAAGAGCCTCATACTCCTCTTGATCTTTTGCTGGTCTATTTCCCCTGGACTCCCTTATGTCAAGTTGTAATTTCATTATGATGAGCTTTTCCGGCCTCATTGAGCCTGATGATGGCTTCCTTGACTTTGAGTATTAGCCATATAGCTTGAGCTTGTCTCATATTTAGCCACGCAGAGCCATTTTATATATCCTTTGCAGCTTGATTCCCTATTTTTACCGGGAGGGGACTTTCCCCCGAGTGTCACTATCCTACACATGTGTCCTTGCATTGATCATAGGAATGTTCCGCTGCTTGGAACTAGTTTGTTTGCCTATTTGACACTCATTAGAGGAAATTTGAGGTCTAAAATGGGCCTCCTAAGGAAAATAATAAAATAATAGTTATTAATTTTGGAGGAAGAATGAAAAAACTACTTTTTTTGTTCGTATTTTTTCCATATCTCTCTGTGGTTTTACTCAAATTCTGAGCAGGGGAGCTCGTTGAATGCAAAATTTAATTTTGCATCCAATGAGTACCCACACTGCATACTTTTGATAGACCACGCTACCCGAAAAATAAGAAATACCTGAAAAAATGTGATGATGATGTCATCATCATGTTTTTTTAGGTATTTATTATGTTTGGGGTAGAGGGGTCCATCAAAAGTATGAACTCTGGGTACTCATTGGATGCATCATTAAATTCCACATACAATGAGCTCTTCTGCTCAAAATTTGAGTAAAACCAGAGGGAGATATGTCGAAAATACAAACAAAAAAAGTTATTTTCTTTTATGACAAATATGTCAATTCAACCATTATGGTTGACTCATTTTATTGAAATTCTATTGGTTCATGAATTCCAACTCACAAAATTTATTGTTGGCATGTTTTCTTATAAGGCCCATTTTAGACCCCAAATTTCCTCTAATGCGTCTCCTCCTAGTCTGTAACTTTAAAGTGATTTTATTCTTTTTCAAGATTTTCAAATATTTCAAAAAGTCGAAAAAAAAATTAAAAAACTAAAAATCCAGACAAGGAAAGATGTTATCTTTGGCAGCAGTTGAGTTGTGTCACCTTAGAATAGAGCACTGTATATCACATCCATTGGTTGGGTTGATAGTTTGACTTTAGGAGCTATACTCATTTATCTGAGTTTATCTCCACCAATTGGTTAAGCTTCTAGTCCCTCTGGAGCCTCTGTCGATGCTTCCTGTGTCACAGAGATGTCCCAGTTTTGCATATCAAGTCTATGCTACCTACATTTAGTCACCATTCGCCTTTATGCTCTTTTTCAAAAGAAGTTGAAACTTGACTTGGCCATTCCTCATTTTTCTCGACTTTGCATGTCAGCCATTCCCGGTACAGTTACTGGTTCGTACACCTTATGATCGAGTCCTTCCACATTATACAACTTTGCTGAGTACCTCATGTTGGATGGTGAGGGATGCCTTAGTTCCCTCCTTCCAGTGGATTTCATCGCATCGAATTCAAATCATTTGTTCTGGGATAGGAATCTAGAGTCATTTTTGAGTGCCTTGAGACTTGTAGTCATCAGTGGCAGGTTCTCTTGACATCGATAGTTTTTTGGGAATACATCAATATCCCCTGATCGATGTATTCTCTCAAGTGTTCGACCTCAACACATTTATTCACACTTATTAGTTTGCACTCTAGTACCTTGATTCCCATTTTCATTATCGATGAGTGATCTCACGTCTATTAACGGTATACATCAATGACCGGTAATCAGATGATGGACTACTATGTTCGACCTCGACACCTCTATTCACATAGTCGGACATGTACTCATAGTGGTTTGCGTAGAAGACCTTATAGACTGGTGGCATCTCTTATATGCTACCTCCTTGATCGTGCCAGTGTTCATGAGATTCTAGCTCTCATGACTTGATTCCAGTATATGTCATACATTTCCAGCCATTATGGACATCCTGATCCATTATATATCTTCAGTCTTCATGGAGATCATGATTCTTTGTATATCCTCATCATGGATATTTTGAGATTCATTATATTGTACGTGGGGATAACCAGATATGTCATATTGTATCATGCCTATTCATGGCCATTGTACTCTTATGTATCTGGGACTGCTATATGTATTTGCAGTTATGTGCAGAGTTGTATCATTGTATAGTGCTAATTGGATGGTTGGTTCTTCCACTGGGTTCTTCATCACTTCACTTTTGGGATGGACTTATAATGTATTTCGGCCATTGTATGACCCCTCTGACCTCACACATTAGGGGGCATCTGTTATAGTTGATTTTACCACACATGGTGAATCACATTTTTATGGCCTTCCCCGTCCCTCTGCAGAATTCTTAGACCCCATGGACCTTTTTTGTTCCTTTAATGTTTCCAATATCATCCCTAAAAACATGCAAAATTTTCTATATGTGACTTTTAAACCCTTTCTCGTGTATCTACGCGGGTTTGACCCCTAAAATCATGTACATCAGGATGTGTGCAGAAGGCCAAATTATTTTGGAGTTTTCCTTGATGTGGATCTGACTCACTTGTCTCTTGGCCTTCCCTATGCCTTGATATCGCTCGGATTTGACCTTTCATCACCCCATTGAAGAGCTATATAAGGAACCCTTTGGATACATTGAAGGCATGCAGAATTGAGAGCAAGAGAACTATAGTCCATTGTTGCCGAAACTTGTGCCTGAGTCTGCATCCCTTTGTCCCTTGGAGCACTTTTGTGTTCTTCCCAATATTGCCCTTTGCTTGTGAGCTTGCTATCGAGAGATGGAAGATTGAATTGGTGGAGGCCCAAGTGGGGGACTCAGTTTCTCCGATTCGCAGATGTGCCGACAGAGGTTGTATTCATTGTAATCTCTGATTTTATATTAATAGAAATATCTTTTCTTGTCCAATAATGTGTATTTGAATGAATATTTGATCCATGGATGATTTCAAATGCTTATATGTTATTGATTATATATGCTAGAGTAGATATAACACGATTATATATAGCATGCTTGTCTTGTTTATTGAATGTTGAGGAAGCAATTTATCAATTCAAGCTGGAGTTGGAAATCCCAACGGGGATCTACATCAACCGTCTGGAACAAGGTACAAATTGAGATCCTTTAGTGTTAGATATTTGGTTTCTCTTGCATATAGGAAAGGATTGATTTCTAGAGTCAAGCTGTCTATTGTGGTACCCCAAGCCATAGGAATTTATCTTTGTAAAACTATATGCCAGCAAAGAGGTTTCATTCTAGATAAGTAGCAATCGAGACTTGTATATCACCATGAGCTACTTACCCATCATGTGCATATTAGTATCATATTGTCATTAATGCAAACATTCTATCATGCATAATACATCAACTCAATATAAACAAATGCATAACAAAACAATATCATGAAATTACAATGAAATACTTATGTTTATTTGTTTCATGGGTAGACTCCTTCTTGAGCTTTTCGCTTCATCATCTTCTTCACTCATGACATCATCATTTCTTATCCAAATGCTCAAGATGGATAAGAGGCTCTTCAAGAATTGAGTCCTTCATATCACTTGAGGGATCTTATTTGAAATGTGAGAGATTGAACTTTAGTTGCTCCCATTTCCTCTTATTATGAGTTGAGCTTCTTCTTGTGTGTGCTCTTCCCAGAGTCTGCTGAAAGTAATCACTTCCAATTTGAGGTGTTTGTCCTGGTTCCGGAGCTTGATGATCTAGAGTTTTTCAGAGAAATCATAATTTTCAAAACTTCAAATATTTTAGATCTAATAGGATAGAAATATAGAGCTGTCCAATGTACTCTTTTTTCTGAAAACAATGGAGGGAAGCTCCCGGAACAAGACACCCTAGTTTACCAATTTCTTCTGCAGAAATGCCTGATACTGTTTCTATGGTACCTTCAAAAGTAATGATCTTCTGTGTCCAAAATTTTGTAATGAGGTAGCCTCTTCTGTCCTTGTTCCAAAACCATAGGTTTCATCATAATGGGTTGCACCAATTGGGACTTATGAGCGTTTTTCCAAGGTGACCAGTTTCAGGATTGTTCAACATAGCGAAGTTGTATGGATAGCCACGTGTCATTGTTTCATCTTCGAGGCATGAAACATTTACCACAGAAAGTATAGTCTATTCCATTTCTATAAAATCTTGATAATTTTCATTTGGTCCTTCATAGCCCGAGATATATCAATTCTCCTCAGGTGTCCTGTTTGGGGAGGAATCCTGGGAGAGGCGAGAACCCTAACTTGGACGAATCATATCTCCTAGAATATAGTGAATCAAAGGCTGAAAATTGGGCAACCTATACATTAGGAATTTATGTTTGTCTTGTGAAAGTTTTGGCTTCTGATCCTTCTTCAATATCAAGATATAGAGAATATACCACGACGTATCAATTTTAGTATTTTAGTATCAATTTTAGTATTTTAGTATCAATTTTAGTATTCCAGGCCCAGGGTCAAACTAGGGTTTGAATTTCCCAAAGTTTAACCCAACCAAAAATCTTGAACTAGGTCTCTAAACTTATATTTTGATGAGGAGAGCAATCCTATGCCAGGCTCACTCAAAAAATCCTCTTCTGTAAAAATCCCTAATTTCTCGTACCAAAAACTAAAAAATGCCCAGAATCAAATTCTACTTCAACAAAAAGATGCACCCTTCAATGGAGAGTTAGCCTAGCCTTATTTTGTTGATGGATTGAGGAGAGAGACCCAAAAAGTAAGAATCCCTAGCTTTTTCAGCTACACAATGTCTTCTTCTCAAATTAGCTCTGATACGATGTTAGATTTTTACCATTTAAGAAATATGATCTTAGGATCTTATTTGAGAGAATAACATGCACAACAATAAACATAAGAGACAAGAGACAAAGAATTTTCCTCAGGGAAACTATAAATAAGAAAACCCCACAACATCCTCAAAGATAGAATGAGCACCAATGGCAACAGTAAAACTCAAAAACATAAAGATGATCTCCAACAACTTGTTCTCTCTCTCTCTCTCTCTATCTCTCTCCCTCTTGAGAGAGCTTATCTTCTCTCACTCATGTGCCCCAATGAGTGAGTGTGTGTGTGATAAATAGATAGGCTCACTCTCTATTTATATTGTTTCATTCACTTAATGTCCACTTCAACATGTCGGCCCCACTTAACAATTACTTACTAGAGCTGACATCTGTAGGAGAGTCTAATAACCCTAGTGCCCCACAACTATGGGGACTTTGCCCTCCGATTAACAAGGAGGGTTAACTTTGAAACAATTGTGGGGACTATTTCCCTGAATTATAATGGAGGGTTAATCTCAATGACTTTACATGACTTGTTTACATATTGATTCTCCCGATAGGAACATCGGGGTATGACATGACTCAATTACATTACAGATACTTCTCAGAATAAACATTGAGGTACAGTACATAAGATATACAAGTGAATACATTCTGAAGTTACAAATACATCAACACTCCCTCTTAACTAGGAAGGTATTCTCTTGACACAATTTATCAGCACAAGTATTCTTCTCTGTATCATATGGATCAACATCAAGTCCTCTATATCTTCAAGTCATTTTCATATTCAAGTAATCTTCATCGTCAAGTCATCTTCATCAAGTTTGGATCTTTAGTGGATCTGGATCATCACTGGATCATCACTGGATCATCACTGGATCATCATTGAGTCTGGATCATCACTGGATCATCATTATCATCACTACTTCCACTATCTCAATCAAATGGTGCTATCTCTTCATTCTTCTCGTCACAGGAAGTTCTACAGAGCCAACCCTTTTTCATGTTGGTTGTAGGCCTAGCCTCCATGTAGGTATTCATCTTCTTCAACACTTATATCTAACCATGGGAGGAACACATCCAAGAACCATGTCAGAAATGCCCACTCAAAACTTACATCTGACCATGGTGTTATCACTCAAAATATACCTAAGGTTGTGAAAGGTAATATCAAGGTAACAACAAAACTACTTTTATAAAGAAACTGGCTTTTCTTTCCAGAGGGAGATCTCTCAAATATAAATTTAATAAGGCCAGATATTGGAGTCAACAATTTTAAGTTCTGCAAATGGTTGAAACAACACATATAACCATTGGGCTATAGAGTCAAAATAGATGAAGATAATACAAAGCCGCGTACACAGAATCTCAAGAAAGGCAAGATAATTATTCAGCTATAGTCATTCATTGATTTTCAGGTGATAGGAAAGAAACATGAATAGTCCATTAATATAGAGAATCACAAGATGAATTCCATATCAACTTTAGAAGAAATGTATGTGAATATCTGAAACAATAGCCAGAGCATACATGTATGAATTTTGAAACTATTAAACACTGCGTTCAGACATGAAATAAAACATAATGGAAGGTAAACACTTACACAACATTCACAAGGATAGAGAGCATAGACTGTAACATAAAAAACACATGAATATTTGAAGATAAAATAGCATTCGACTCTGTAATTTTATTCAAAAAGGTTTTCACAAAAACATCAGTCCAATCTCACGGGGTCCAACCGCTGATACATCAATAAAGTTCAAATATATACAAAAATAATTTCTTCCAAGAACATCACAAACCAACTAATCTGTTAATCATAACTTCTTGTAACCATATCCCTAATAACTAGGAATAATAATTACATGCTTTGTTTGAAATAACATATGCTTGATTATAGCAAAATCCATAACTGCAAGGCATCACGAACAAAGAGCTTCCCGAAACTACAACACCTGTCTTCATGAATGTAATATGTATTTGGTTTTCCCAAATTTCTCCACGATTTTCCACTATTCCACATTTGGAGTGTCGTACTCTATCATCTCTCTTATTGACACCTCCAAATCCACATAAAATTCATAAGACACAGTTGGTAATCCTTTTTTAATAATTAAAAACCTGTCAAATATTTCAAAGTCTTCCATCAACTTTTTAACAATAACCGTTCCTATCAATCCTTTGACTAAATCTTCAAATTTAGAATGATCCATGCAATTTTGTACCAATAAGCTATGATATTGTTCCTGAGAAAACAATCATCCTTTGTCATCCCAAAAAGAAGGGAGACCATCATCAAATAAATCTTTAAAAGCCGTCCTGAAATCCTTTATTTGAGAAGACATTTGATTCACTTTATCTACACAAATTTCCTAAGTTGATGTTTATTGATAAAATTCTTCACCCATAACACAATTGCTACCCTGTATTTGATCCCAATGTACTGCAAATTTTGATATGTCAAAGAATTCAAGAAATTCACAACATTATTGTTGGGCACTTGGGCAGACCCGGGTTAATACTTTACACGTCGCACCAACAAAAGACCCACTGTGTTGGCCCTTTCGGCAACAACCTGCGCGCAGGTTGCAGTCTCACCCGAAACAGCAATGGGGTGCCGCAGAATCAGGTTTCTGCATGCAGAGAGGGGTATTACTGTACCTTAGCCTTTCTAAATAATTACTAATCAACTTCTGATTAACTTATCATTCATTCATATATAATTTCACAGCATAATAAACAAACCAAACTTGCATAACCCACTACCGGGGATTCACAGCGCAGCTTACTAGTAACAGAGATCTTATATTATCAGATATATTCGGTTTAATGCATAAAAATAACAAAACAGGAACAACACAACAAAACCACAACACCAAATATAACGTGGTTCACCCCCAGTGTAGGGGCTACGTCCACAAACTGTGTTTTATTCCTCTTTCCTCAAAACCACAGTTTATCTGCGCACTCAGCCG
>LPNX010004325.1:220345-231639 GCA_001517045.1 Pseudotsuga menziesii | reverse complement strand
CTGGATTTAACCCATGGGTTTATTACAAAAAGAGAGGGTTTTGACTTACCCTAACACCCCTAAGACTATTTTGACCCAACGCTCCATTTATAAATTAACCGCGGAGTTTACCCCCTATGGAGCATGCGTTCCAACAATTATGAGCAGTATTCAGAGGTTTCTTTTCCATAGTTTCATTTGACAATTTCAATCTTTGAGCAACCAAATTTACTAGTGCACTTTCATCATAAATAAAATTTAAATAATGCTTGAATTTAGTGATTTCCACAGACAGTATCCCAAATCAAATGTTTAGCTCCCTATAAAGGATATTTTCCTATATTTCTCTCTTTTAATTCATTGATTTTTTTCTGTAATTGGCTCTTATTATTCCATGATTTATTCTTCTCTTCAATGATTTTAGCCAATTCTAACTTGATCTTTTCATTCTCATCTTTCAATTCTTTAATTTCCACTTCTTTCAAGCTCACCTGAGACATGGGAACTAGTAAAGCACCTGCAGAAAATTCATTTAATGGTTTTTCAACATTAACAAGGGGTAAATCAGTATCAATGAAAGGTTGATTCATCAATTCCTCCATAACCTCTTTTTCATCATTTTGATCTTTTTTCAACTTTGCAGTCTGAGCTATCAACTCAGACTTTTCTATTTCCCACTTGTCTTTCTCCTCCTGCATCTTCAATAGTTTTCCTTTATAATCCATCATTTCCCGGTAGACTTTCTCTTTTTCTTCGTGTAATGCAAACAATTCTGAAGATTGAACATGTTCAGTGTTAGGGACCTTGAGCTTCTTTTTCAATACTTGAATGGTATTATCCTTCTCTTCTAGAAGCTTCTTCATCGCTTGCATATTATTTGGCGCCGTCCCTAAGCTTATAATATCTCCCTATAACTTTTTTATTTGAATCAAATTGGCCCTATTTTCAACTTTCTCATGTTTCAATTGAATTTCCATTTTATCTACAAGAGGCCGTAATTTAGTAATTTTCACAATTGCATGTAACAAACCAGAATAAATAACATCCCCGGTTTGTTTGTGGAGCTGTATTTTATCAGGAACACTGATTTTATCTAGGTTCACTTCCATCTCATATACCTTCTTATCCCTTACCACAACAAATTTTAGGGTATTCCTCTCTGCATCTTGAGTAGAAATTAATGAAGTTTTTTTATTGATTAATTTCCTAACTTGGGGAAGCAGATTCTTAGTTTCCTCCAAAGAATGCATTTCTTTATTAGCACAACTCCATCCTGTATTTTTAACGAGAATTGGACTCTGTTTTACTTTCATCTCCAAAATAATATTGATGCATTTGCACATACTTTTTCTGAAACAGGACTATTTTCTTTAAATCTTCTAAAAATATTTCTTTTGAAATAGTTAGCTCATCTTGAGGATGTGTTTTGATCTATTTATTGGAAATCTCTTCATTTACATCCATGCCATCTTCTTTAGAAAGATTCCTTCTATTCATAGCACTGGAATTAATAGACGTTTGAACTGCTATGGCCAATTTGTCCCTCTTATCTTCATTAGCTTCTATATTTTCTTCAAAATTAGATAGATTTGCCATTTTGTCTAATCCTTCAAAAATATGATGATCGAATGGCTTGTTTTTGTTCAGTTTCTTCCTTTGAGAAATAATATGGTGGGGTCATAATTCACTTTTTCCTCTTTTTGAAAATCCATAACTTCTAATAATTTCTCAATCACTAACAGAGCACTTTTATTCTTAAAAGTGAAAGGACTGACTTTGAGAGGAAATTTAACATCAGAATTTTTTTTAAATGCTTTGAAATGTTCCTCTTCTACATATAACCTTTTTCTCATGAACTTTAATGCAAATATTCTTGGCGTCAAGAAAGCAAGTAACCTATATGGTTCTCCAGTGAACCCATACACTCTAAGAACAATAAATTCTTATGCAAAAACCAATATCCTGTTTTGTCTTCTAAAGAATATTGTAACATAATTCTCATGCTTCCAACACCCTTGGTAAGACATCATCGAAAATAATTTTGTATATTTCAGAAATAATCATATTCATGAACTCGAACATGTTGATCTATTTTGGAAGGTCACAAACCATACTAAAGTAGTGACTAATTCCAATCCAATGCGATACCTCTTAAGTCATCGCCTCCTACAAGGTCACGCGACCGAGTGGGTAGTCATCCTCCAAGAGTTCAACTTGGAATTCGTTGCCCCAAAGAGAATCAAAGTGTTGGCTCTAGCTACACTGATGAAAAACCTTCCCCCATCATCCACATCACAACCACTCATAGTCGATATCCCTAATGAATTCTTATTCGTCATCTCCACGTAAAATCCTTGGTATGGGGACATTCTCCTTTACTTACGCACCTAGAAGTTTGAGGCTCACTTGAGCCACAAAGATAGAAAGCGCGCCTGACACCAGGTCGCTTTCCATCTCCTTATTAGCGATGTTTTGTATCGTCAGGGAATTGACACCATACTATGTCATTTCCCCACCCATGATAAGGCTAAACAGGTCCTCAACGACTGTCATAATGGAGCTTGTGGTGGCCACCTCTCAGGTTTAGTAACCACTCAAAAGATCCTACGTGCCAGATATTTTTGGCCTTTCATTTTTTCTGATTGCATCGAGGTAGTCAAACACTGTAGCAACTATAAGCTCTTTTCCCCAAAATCAAGGACTCCCCCCGCACCCCTGCACCCTGTGCTCACAGTCAGTCCCTTCTGCAAATGGGCAATTGATTTCATGACTAGAACTCCTACCTCGACTGATGAACACAAGTACATTATCAATGTCACCGATTAATTCACCAAGTGACCCAAGGATATGCCCACCTTCAATTGAAAAGTTGAAATGACAGTGCTATTCTTCTCTAACCACACCATCACACATTTTGTCACTCCCCAATAGATCATCTCAGACCATGGTAAACATTTTGAAGACACTTTGTGGACAAAAATTTCAACCATGTCGAAGTTTGAGCACCAGTTTTCATCCTCCTACTACCCCCATGGAAACGGTCAATTTGAAGTGGTCAATAAGATCATTAAGACCATGCTTCAAAGGATGGTTGGAAGCCACAAATCCAATTGTCATCACTTGCTATTTTCCTCCCTATGAACTTATCGCACATCCATGAAGACCACCACCAGCTTCACCCCTTTCCATTTGGTACATAGCGTTGAATTGATACTCCCCATAGAGTGCCAAATTCCATCACTTCGCTTTATCATGGAACTCCTTCGCCACACTTCACCTCTTGAAGAATTCCTTTTCATGCTTGAACAAACTAACAAGGACCTCTACACTACTCTCCAAGCCATCGAAGCAGCCAAAATTTGGTTGAAGTCACAGTACGACTCCCATATCCACCCTCGCACATTCAACAAAGGTGATATGGTCTTTGTTTATGACCAATCCAATGATAAACTAGGAAAATGAAAGTTGGAATCAATGTGATATGACCCATACGTCATTCACCACTACCTCGGCAAGGGGTGTTAACCCAAAAATCCCCCACATAGCTCTCAATGGCCTACACCACCCAAGGAAACCATCCCACAACACTCATTTCACTCCATAAGACCTTCCATTTGACCCACACACCTCCAAAAGAGCCAAAGGATGAAGAAAAGGGCTAAAAACCCCAAACACAAGCCCAAATGATAGACCTCCAGGAGCTAAAGCCCTCAAAAAGGGGCTGAAACCTTGAAAGGGGCTAAAGTTAGGGTAGAAGGAGCTAAAATCCCAAAAAAGGGGCTAAAGCCCTGACCAAGGGCTTAAAACCCTAAAATACCTTGGAAAAACTATATAAGGAGGGTGGGGGTCACTCTCAAAACACTCTTCACTTGCCTATTGTTATGCTGCCCATGGATGCTTTGAGACCTCTTGCTCTCAAACCACCCACTCTCCCTCTCCTCCATCTTCATCTCATCAAGCCATTGCTTCCCAACCAAGAGAGAGGTGCTCCCATGAGCTAGGGCATGGTGGCCCATTTCCACCTAAGTGAGGTATAATTTCTTTTCATGCATGTTTATTTGCTTGTCTTATTTGCTAACTGATATTTTCATTTGCATATTTTTCAGTAATAATTGTTTGCAGGTTTTCTCCATTGTAGTGTAGGTTTATTTTGCAGGTTTTGGAGGTAGAACCCTAACATACTATGTGCAGAGGGGTTCCACCATGCTCCATCATTTCTTTTTATTTGTTTTCTTCCATTAGATCTTAGATTTAGTTTACAGTAGCTGCCATTTACTCAGTCTTGTTTATATTAGTTTAGTTTCAATTCGCAGCTCTATTTTTTACCATTTATCATTTCATTTTTTACTGTTTTCTAAGGGAAGGAACCTACCCTTGTGTCCTATAGGCACAAGGGAGCCATTCTTACCCCTGTAGTGAGGATAAATTTTCACTACAGCTTTGGTGACTCCGCTGGGTCGATCCCATAGGATCCCTGGGCCACAAATTTCAAATTTTCAAGTCTTTCAGTTTTTACCCTAGTTTTCAGAAATGTTAGTTTATATCTTTTTAAATCCACTTTATTTCTTGTTTCTGTCAGTGCTAAAGCCTCTTCTAGGCTGAGCCGAGTCAGATTGACCCCAGTACCAGTTACTGTCGGTCAAATCTGACCCTGCAACACCAAAACACCCCTTTTCAGAGCAGGTCGCTCTTATCAGGGAAAAAGGTGAGCCAAGGCACACTTAATTGGCAGACAGGTGCGCCTATGGAGCAGTTAATCCTTAGATAGGTGCGACTTCAGCCCAAAAGCTCAAGTTTCAGCTATTTTGGCATTTTGTGCGACCCCCTCGCTTATTTCTAGAAAAATGTCACGGCCCCCTCGTGGGATTTAGTCAGAAATGTGCGGCCTGTCACATAGAAATTGTTTTTCAGTTTAATTAGCACCAATTTTTAGTTTCAGAGGACTGTCAGTGCAGCTCAGCCACCTCTATCCTCCATTACAGGTCTCTTTTAATTCCAATTTTCATTTTTTGCAAGTAAATCAATGAACAAATGTGTATATGCTAAACCAATCACTAAGGCTTGATAAAATCAATTAGTCTAACTAAAAGCAACATAAAATAAACTATCTTGCTGCCCCCTTCCTCCTCTACCAAGTCATCACCCTATAGGGTATTTTGGGATATGACGAAGGGAAAATCTCGTATAGATCTAGGCATTCCATGCTATTTTTCCAAAACCACTAAAACCAGGTGACTAGGAAGGTATGGGGGGTAGAGAAGGAGGGCTTCTCACAGTGCTAAGTGTCCTCCTTGCTTGACCAACCTAGCACTTGGGAGGTGACCTGAGGATCTACGAATGGGCTTAGTCCCATTGTGTTGAGAGCCCATCACCTTCTCTTTGTTGAAGAAGAATACCACTCAGAGGTAGACACTTAGTTAGGCCAACAATTCAGGGTTAATCACCATATTTGCTTACAAATTTCTGTTTATGTTTGCATACAAAACCATGATGTGAATTCTACCATGAATTCATAAACTATATTGAAAACCAAATACCAGAACAAACAAGCAAACCAACACACCATACCAACTAATTAACCCAACTCAGTTCATGACGCTAAGTAAGCCTTAAAATTTACCAAATTTACACTAAGTTCAATCAACTCTGCAGTCTTTGAGGACATAAGTCCCTGACTGCTTCAACTATGGGAAGTACTTGGGATTTTCCCAAAAACTCATTGTGAGGAGTACCACAGGAACCCCAAAGCAGCTGGCCGCTGAGAGGAATTGCTAAGCGAAATGGGCAATGACCCCTTCTAATTGAGTAGAGTTACCCCTGAGGAACAAGCTAAGCGCTGTCTTCTGGAAGTCTTGGTGGCCAAGAGACCACCTTCAGCTAGTAGGAAGCCATTGAAACCGGGGTCCAAATTTCATACCCACTAGTTTCATACACACAAGCAAACAAAATTGATCCTCCATGATCTTCCTCATGCCTAAGAGGCGAACCACCACCATTTAGAACACTCATTTGACACCGTCATAGTCATTCTTAGCAATATCCCACACCATCAGAGGGCCACACAGCCTATGATTCTGATTCAAACCCATATTAGTCTGAACCAGACCTCCACACCGCACCATCTATCCCCATGGCTACTACAAACCCAGATCCATTTTTCGGTCTAACCTTAGCAAGTGGACCCATGTCCACATCACAACCCGTCACCCACAACGTGGCAAGTGGTCCAAGCATAGTCATGCAGAATGTCATTAGCCAATTTCCACCACCAATAGTGACCAGCCAAGCTGGCTCAGTAGTAACACATGTGGGAAGTGGCCCCTCCACACACATTGTTCCCCCTGCCACACAGGGGGGCAGTGCACTGACCACCCACATTGCCCCTACCACCATTCATGTGGGTAATGCCCCTGCCACTCACACCATCCCACCCACAACACTTGGGGGCATTGGCCCATCTGCCATGGTGCCACCGCAAGCACCCCCAGCCATGCAGATGCATTATGCACCTGCAAACCCCACTCCCATTGCAACCCCATCCCACATAAACTTGGGATCAAATCTACCCTTCATGGCTCATTTGAACTTGCCTGACTTAGCTAGATTAACAAATGATCCCATTCACCACCAAGCTTTCTGGCGACCTATGCCAACGAAGCTGCCATCAGACATCGCAAAGTTTGAGAGTAAAGGCGGGGAATGTCCCCAAAATCATATAATGACATTCCATTTATGGTGCTCATCCAATAGCATTGCAGAAGACTCCATCATGTTGAGGCTATTCCAATGCTTCCTTATAGGTGCCGCAGCCAAATGGTACATTGAGCTACCACAAGCCAAGTACCTCGACTTCAACTCCCTAGACTTCATGTTCCTACAATATTTCCAACTCCCTGTCAGATATGATGAGGGAGTGGAGATCCTGCTATCTTGTCGCCAAAACACCGCCACCCACATCAGTGATCATATCCATGAGTGGCGGTGGCGTCGTAGCTTGTGTAAGATCCAACTTGACGACAGGATCTTCTTAGATTGGTTCCTCAAGAATTTTCTCCCGCCCATCGTAAAGGACGTTGCATCTAAACATCCCCAATCTAAAGAAGAGGCCATATTGAAGGCCCAACAATTTGTTCTCATTTATGCCCAGTCGGTATACTTGTACACTGTCATTCCAGATGCTCCCCATCCAAGTACCTCTTACCGCAATGCACCGGGGGAATCCCGTGCCATGGATGGCATCATAGGGTCAGTTTCCCAACAAACATAGCCTCGATCGACACCACCTATCGTGGCACCATTGCTAAGCAACATTGCTAATGTTGCTTACCAAAACCGAGATCCGGACTATGCTAGAATGATGTCTCAGTCTGGAGCAACAACCTCTTATGCACAACCTGCGCCACCGCAGTAGGCTCAGGTGATGGCTTGGCCAACAAAATAGTATGTGGGGCAAATTCCCCCATTCGTGGCACCACCACCCCCATAAATATACTATGCACCACCAGTGCAACAAGTTCAAGCCCCTGTCCCCGCTCCACTCGCTGCGTTGGGACAAGTGTTCGCACAACAAAACCGTCCTAACCAGCCTATCCCCAATAATAAAAAAGGGAAAGCTAGAAACAATAGGCCCCACAAGCAAGGAAATAACCAACTGCAGGGAGGCGTTCAACAACCAAGCACTCCGAATAATGCCGCGGCTAACCGGCTAGCCCAAAACCCCCCACGAAAGAATGCACCAAGACGCAACGCACCGTTGCGCACAAACCAACCTTGTACACTCTGTGATGTCTATGGGAATTACACGTTTGAGTGTCCCCTCATGGCTCGCACTAAGCAGGCCATTCAAAATGAGGCCCAACAGGCCGCCAATGCCCCCACCCAAGCCCAACCCAACTAGGCACCACAAGGACCTCCTCCCACGGTGCTTCAAAACCCACTACTAGTCCAAGGATTGGTGGAAACCACTCCCCCTCCCCGAGCCAATCCCAACACTCCGAGGGCACCGCCCATGGCTGAAACAGGTGTTCACCACCTAATGACCATGACAACTGAAGAGGTCAACTTACAGACTAGACGAAATCAATATGGTACCACCATAGAAGCTATTGACTCATCAACAACATCCATGTCTAAGACAACCAACCTACCTCTCCAGTTAACCCCATTCCCACACCCCCCAATACACAGAATTTCTAATAACACCACAGCTAGAGATGCAGTTAGCTATAGAATTGTGGACAATTTGGCCCAAACACCAACTGCCATGTCTGCTCTTGCGGTACTTAAAATGTGCCCAATGAAGCGAAAAGCCTTACTAGCCTCTCTAGGGGCAGTAGACCCCTTCAATTCCAAGTTAATAACATTTGACACAGAGAACAGAGAGCCACGCATGCCCTCCACTATCACCTTCCAAATATCGGTATCTATCTGGAACTTGGTTGTGCACTGATGCATAGTGGATGAGGGGGCATCCACGTGCGTCATGTCTTCCTTGGTTTGGCAGAAGCTTGGATCACCGATTCTGCAACCGTCCTCCATGACTTTGTGGGCTTATGATGGACACCCCACTAAAGCCCAAGGAATCCTCCCCCATGTCCCCATCACGTTAGCTGGGAAGACAGTCATGATCGACATCGAAGTCGTCAACGCTCAACTGGATTACAACCTCCCCCTCGGGTTGAGTTACATGTACGCCATGCGAGTCGTCGCGTCAACTGTCTTCTACCTCATGATGTTCCCCCACGAAGGGAAGATTGTGACAGTCGATCAACTCACCTACCATGATTTGCAAGGGTTAACAGTTTCCGCCAGCATTATCCCTACCATCACCACCACTGAGCCGCAAGGGGAGACCATACATGCTAACACCATCCTTGCAACCAACATTGTGGTTGAAAACACACCAGCTTCCCAACCATTGAATGTGGGCCCTGGGTTGTTTATCTATCCCACCATGACAGCTCCTTTCCCATTGGTGTCACCACCACCGATACAAAATCAAACTATAGACTTGTGCATGGTCTCATCAAGCACCGCTACACCCAAACAATAACCACAGCTGCAACCCCAACCACAATCACAACTTCATCCGCAGCCGCAATGCCAACAGCAGCCTAGCATCAACCGCAGCAGCAGCATTACGCGTAGTCGCAGCCACAACCACAACCTCACCCCCACATGCAACCAACTGGGAGTTATGTGGGATCATCTCTGGTCCATACAATTCCCTTCCTCTTTCCCCCACCTGGTGTCATGAGCAATTCGGTCATGTCCACTTTAAGCCTACCCAACCTTTTATTGGGGATCCCGGTGTGGTATTTAAATCCACCAGCTCAACCGGCAATGCCCCAGGATGTGTTAACTCCAGTTCAACCTATTGCGGTTGAGTCTCACCCCCCACCCAGTCTACATAAGCCAACAGCCACACCCGCACCCGCACCTCCCTAACCCAAAAGGGCGAGGGGAGAGAACACCAAAGCCAACGCAGAACCACGGCCAGTCCCACCTTGTGGCATCTGTGAATAATAGGGCCATCCAACTTAGGATTGCCCTGAAATCCCAGTGATCCATGTGCATCTAGATGTCATGGATACTGTTATCTCTAAGGTTGTTTGATTTTTCATCTTAGTTTGTTTTTTATTATGATGAGTTTTTTTTTTAACTTTTGCCTTCTTTTACACTTTATTTTTTTGATTGAATGCTATTATTTTTTATATTTTTCTTATTAATCTTTTGAAGCCTCAAAATCATCACTCATTTAAAGCCATGAACCTATTTTAAGTGCAAGCGGTTTTATATTATGAATTGGATTGTTAAAACTGGCAACATTTCTCAAACTGGCAGCATTTTACAAACTGGCAGCATTTCTTCAAAGAGTATTTCATTAAAGTTGTTATTCAGAAGTACTGCTGGGTGTAAAAAATGTGACAATGAAACTATGGTATATATAACATATTCATATTTGACAAACTCCGTACTTGGTATAAATACTCCTTAAAAGCAGTCCTGTTTAGGAAATAATGTGTTTCATCGTGTCATTCATTGGCTTGTACAACTGTCTTGCATATGAAATCGAGGCACTTCATGTAATGAGTTTTGGTACTAACAATGGCAGGGTTGATATATTGAATATGATATTCTATTTTCCCAAAAATTTGTCATGTTATTGTGCCCGAATGCTATTTCAAACTTGGTGAAGATCATTTAGAGAACCGTTTCTATACTGTGGACATTTATTGTTCAGGATCCCAAAATTTGGATGGCTAAAACAATAAAAAATTGTGTACAGTAGTTCTGAAGTAGCAGGGGTCTGTTTTAATCTTGTATTCTCGTGCTTGAAGAGGGCAAAGTTTACATTGTATAGTTTTTTTTTTTGTTTTTGCATTTGAATGTAAACTGCTTCAGCATAAATTCTCTTTGGAAGTGTATAGAGTGGAGGGGTTGCAGAAATGTCAAAGATAACAGAGGAAGAGGATTCAGAAATCGTGGTGAGAAGAAAACTAGGAGGCCTGATTTGCAGATTGGAGCCCAATAACACAGAATGGATACTGAAGTTTCCAAGATCAGCCCAATTGATGAAGAATGCTGGATGGTTTGCTTTCTGTGAGAAATTACAGATTTATCATTCACAGGTAACTATGGATTTTATCAAAAACTATAAATGTGAAATGGTTCAGCTCAAAAGCTTAACAGTCAGGGTAAATGAAGAGTCTATTTCTGAAGCAATAGATGTTCTGGTACAAGGAGAAAGATGGTTTAAGCAACATGAATTTGAAGGAGATTACAGTGAGTTTTTAATTCCAGGTTTTGAAAAATTAGATTGGAAAAATGGTATCCATGTGAGCAAAATAAAACCTAGCTGGAAAATTCCTTTAGAAATGGTGAAAAACTATATCACATGCGATGGTCGGTATGACAGGGTTCTCAAATGTCATTTAAGGTTGCTGATGCACCTCAGTGGAAGCTTACAACTCAATCTCCCATTCTACCTATTGAAAATCCTGCAAAAGATGATTTCATGGGTTCAGGGCCATGCAGAGCATCCTGCTCGTTCAGTATACCATTAGGGTTTAATAAAACTATTGATTGTCTCACAATTGCACAGGGAAGGATGAACCTAGGAAACTCTACTGACATAGCTAGGGTTCGAATAAAATACTAAAGAGAAAGGAGAAAGGATTATGGAAGACTCAGACCAACAAACAACAAATCACAAAAAACAAATTGAATCTGCTATAGAGGAAGGTAAGGGTTTTACAGAGAAACCAATTCAAAAAAGTCTGTGTCCTGAAACTTCATTCATAGATGAAAACCTG